>JAODLD010000113.1:25846957-25876117 GCA_026781065.1 Mormyrops boulengeri
TGTATGTTTTTTGTAATGTCTTCTAAAAGCACCACCAAGGCAAATTCCTTGTATGGAAACATACTTGGCTAATAAAAAAGGATTCTGATTGAGAACTATAATGGAGATTAGGAGCCAGATCTTCACGTCCAACATCAGTGCCTGACCTCACAGATGGCCTTCTCGATAAATGGGCTAAAATTCCCTTCGACAAACTTCAAAATCTTGTGGAAAGCCGTCCCAGAAGGGTGGCAGCTGTTTTGATGCCTATGGGTTTAGAATGGGATGTCATAAAAGTTCCTCTAGATAGTAATAGCCAGCTGTCCCAGTACTTTTGTCCATATACTGTACCTTGGAGATGATGCTAGATCTATACAGTCCCTTTGAGACACACTATGGGAATTTTAGAGACAGCACTTCACCAAAACAAGGGTTTGAGGAGAAAACTGGAGCGGTGGGGGACAGGAGCCCCAAACTCGGGAGGCATGAGACTGCAGTGCTACCAATGAACTGCCGCGTTGCCGCCACTTGATTCTTCTTACAAATTTTTCAGTCTGTTGATTTCGTTCTCAATGCTTTGTTTTCTTTGACTCATGAATTTCTGTCAACAGTACAGTTGTTATTCTGACTCTGTCTGTAACAAAGGCATCTCTCCTCCTCCTTTCAGTGCTGTGACCTAGGCTACCACGCAAACTTGGCTCGCACCTTCAGGACATACCTGTCAGCAGAGTACAGCCTGGAGTCGTCACGCCATGAAGGCCTGGACATCATTGAGAATGCCGTGGACAGTCTGGATGCCCGCAGCGACAAGCACAAGATCATGGACATGTACAATCAGGTCTTTTGCCCACCCATGCGCTTTGAGTACCAGCCACACATGGGCGACGAGGTGAACCCCGGACAAATACTCTCACACTATACTTGTAGAGGGAATGGTTTAACCCAGACAGTATGCTAATGTAAAAATGCTAAAGCACTATGTTCTGTCTATATAAACAGTATAAAAATTTGGTTTGATCCTGTGGTCTTTACTTTTTTTCATCTATACTCGCTGGCCACTTTATTGGGTACACTTTTTCCAACTGCTCGTTGAGGCAAATATCTAATCAGCCAATCATATATCAGCAGCACAGTATATAAAATCAAGCAGATACAGGCAGGAGCTTCAGACGATGTACACATCAAACACCAGATTGGGGATGAAAGGTGATTTAAGTGACTTTGAGTGTGATATGACTGTTGTTCAAAAATTGTAGCCTGGTATGAGTATTTAAGAAACTGCTGATCTATTGGGATTTTCACACACAACCATCTCTAGGGTTTAAAGAAAATGGACCAAACAAGAAAAAATTTCCAGTGAGCGGCGGTTCTCTTTGCAAAAATGTCTTGTTAATAGCAGAGGTCAGATAAGAATGCACTCCACTTCAATCCAATAAAGCACTTATGAAATGTGGTGGAACGGGAGATTCACATCATGAAGGTGCAGCCAACTGTGGGATGCTATCATGTCAACATGGACAAAGCTCTGAGGAATGTTTCAAGCACCTTGTTGAATCTGTGACATGAAGAATTAAGGCAGTTCTAAAGGCAAAAGGGGGTCCGACCTGGTGCCAGCAAGGTGTAACTAATAAAGTGGCCAGTTAGTATATGTTAAGTTTTGTAGCATTAGACAAGTAATGATATTGATCTACAGTAAGCTTGAGGGTTGTATGTGTTCCTCTCAGGTTTGTCAGGTGACTTCTCAGCCGCCAGTGCAAACTGAGCTTCTGATGCGGTACCATCAACTGCAGTCACGACTCTCCACACTGAAGATTGAAAATGAAGAGGTGAGACCTTATTATCCGATGGTGAGGATGAATGTTGCTTGGACAATTAGCTGTTCAGCTGTTCTTTGGCCAGATGTGTGTTACTGCATCATCAATTCATGCTCTGTTAAGCTGATAAGACCTAGAGTTGATTCAAAGTGCGGTATTTTAGTTTGTTGCTGTTGTTGCTCAACATGAAGACCAAAGAGGTGTCAATGCAAGTAAAGTAGACTGAGATTAGGCTGAGAAAACAAAACAACCTCATCAGAAAGATTAGGAGTAGCCAAATCAATGGTTTGATACATTCTTAAAAAGAAGGAACACGCTTGTGAGCTCAGCAACAATAAAAGGCCAAGATGACCCAAAAGACAACTATGGTGCGTGATGCCAGAAGACAAACATCTAGTCAAGTTAAGAACATTCGGCAGGAGGTAGGCATTTTATAGTCAAGGTTTACACTCGAGACTTCATGAAAGTAAATACAGAGGGTTTACCCCAAGATGCAAACCACTGATATGAAGAATATGAATGCCAGATTTGATTTCTAAAAAAGCCCGTCCAGTTCTGGGACAATATTTTTTGGACAGATCAACCTGTACCAGAATGATGTGAAAAGCAGAGTATAGAGAAGGGGTGGAACAGCTTGTGATCTGAAGCATACCGCATCATCTGTGAAACATGGGGGAGGCAGTGTTATAACATGGCACGACATGTATGGCTGCCAGTGGAACTGGGTCCCTTGTGTTTGTTGATGATATGACAGCCGGCAGAAGCAGCAGGATGAATTCTGAAGTGTATAAAGATATACCAATGACATATATTTACTGGACATGACAGGCATGTTTCCAGCTATAGGCCAATGGGTGACGAGCACGACGCGATCTTCAAGAAGTCACTCCATCCATTGTTTGTATGTAAAACGATATAAGTGACACAGTTTTCTTGCAAATGTCATGCATGAGACCACCTACAGTTATAATTATTTTGTTTATATCCTGAACATGATTTAGAAATCATTGGACATTACTTTTGAAAAATAATCAAAACAATATATATTAGTAGTGATGCATGGATGGGCTCTGATGCCATCCTAATCCGCATGTACACTTAAATCATCCACCCGCCACCAACCCGAACTAATTATTCTCTCTATTCTCTGATTTAGAGGCCCATACCCAATCACACATTACCAGTATTTCTCAATGGGGTATATGTTAGCGTGATGATCTGGTAACATATTACACTGAATTGGGCTGGTTTTAAACGAATAAACATTTAAGTAAAAGCATTTTTTTAGTAAAATAAAAACAGGAACAGGTATTGCCTCAAATTCTGAATGTCACTGCAACATCCTGAGCACAAACAATTTAAATGCTAATAATAACGTTTGACCACTAGACAAAAAAAAGAAAAAGTAATAAAACATGTCTTCAGCAATCCATATTACTGAAGCAGGATTCACGCCTGTTTCTGTAGCCAAAACCTGCAGTGTGAAGGATTGCTTCAGCTTCTACAATATGGCAGGCCAATCTTTGCACTTACAGTCACGTGATAGCAGGTCTAGTAAATATTTCATTGGTATGGACTGTCTGCTCTGATTCAGCTGAATGCTGCAAAACTGATAGGACACTGGTTCTTGGTACAGATGGACAATGAATTAAAAACCAAGTGGAATATTCTTCAAGGGCTGAGTCGGTCACTTGACCCCAATGGAACATGCATTTCACTTGCTGAAGACAAAACTGAAGGCATAAAGACTAACAAACAAGCAGCAACTGAAGACGGCTGCAGTAAAGGTCTAGCAAAGCATCACTAAGGTTTCTGGGCCCTAGACTTCAGGCTGCAGTAAAGGTCTAGCAAAGCATCACTAAGGTTTCTGGGACCTAGACTTCAAGCTGTCAGTAGCTGCAAAGGATTTTCAACCAAATATTAAACATGATCGTGTAATTTGTGATTATTAGTTTGTCCAACTATTTTTGAGCCCCTGAAATTTAGGGACAATATATAAAAATGTCTGTAATTCCTAAACAGCTCAAGCAATATTTTAGTTAATATGGTCTGTTGCTGCAAGTAAGGTTAATAAGTAAGGTTAATTCTTAAAGAATTATAATAGCTGTTGTAGTCATAATATGGATTTTGCTAATATGGATTAATTTGGATGTTAATATTTTTTAATTCTGTATGATGTAAATATAATTTATATATCAAATATGTGAAATGTGGATCAAATGTTACTTTGTTTATGTTTCGCATAAATTTTATTAGCTATTGTTTATGGATGCGAACGAACGTAATACACGGGTCGCTACAAAAGGTGTACATTGGCACAAAAATTTTAATGTGTGAACAGTGTGAAATTATTCTTCAAAGAAAATTTCAAAGCTGTTCTTGGCCACAAATTCAGCGCACATTTCTAAATTCTGTACAGTTGGATCTTTAATACGGCATAATGCTTGTGCTAATTATGACTAATCTTTGGGGCTGGGATTCATTTACAGAATTGATGAATGGGTTTATGTATTAAATTGCAATCTATTCAGGCTATTGATGGTTTTTTACAGTTGTATCTCATAGCATAATATTTTCTTTATTATTCCAAAATTTGTTTCTGTATTCAGTTATATTTTGTGAATTAATTTGTTGAATTAAGCCACCATGTGGTTGTTGATGGTGCAGATGAGGAAGACTCTGGATGCCACTATGCAGACACTGCAGGACATGTTTACAGTGGAGGACTTTGATATGTCAGGTGCATTCCAGCACAGTCGGTCCAGTGAGTCCTTAAAATTGTCTTCTTCTGAGACCTACATGAGCAGAGTCAACATTGCCAAGAAGAAGGCCAGCCAGCAGGAGACAGAGGTCTTTTATTTCACTGTGAGTTCTTGCCACTTGCATTTTTCTTGCAAAATTAAAAGAAAGGTATGGCCTTCTGCTGGAAATGCTTCCAATCATTTACTGGCTGGACTAGCTTTCAGAAGCTTTGTGTCCAGTTTTTACAAAGCAAAGTATGACAAGGCCTTTAGATTGAGCAAATTGTTTCTCACAATTCTTCCTTGTAGTATTTAGCAGCAGTTCAAAGTGTGAACCATTTGCATTGAAATTGTGGACATGTGTCTTAGTGCCTAATGTTTCTCATTACAGAAATTTAAAGAATTCCTGAATAGCACCAACCTCATCACAAAACTACAGGCAAAGCATGACCTCCTCAAACAGACACTAGGAGAAGGTGCGAGTCTTAAAGCCACACTGTTGTAAGCTATTGGAAACATCTGAAGGACTTGTTGCAGGCCGTCATTGCTCTCCACATTCAGTCTCATTTTCAGACTTTATAGATCAATCACATTAAGGCTGTCTTATGCATTGTTATTCTCTATTATATCACTAGGAATTGCACACTTTTCAGCTTTGAATGAAATACCAGAATTAGTATCTTTAGTAGAATACCAGGGTGTAATATGGTCATTAAAGGTTACTTTATCTTTTTTCAGAGTAATCTTGAAATTGTATTGATAGTTAGGCTTGTGGAACTAAAAGCAAACTTTCACTTTATGTACCCTTCTTTAGTCAGACCTTTGCTTTATGCCTGTTTTCATTTCAGAAGAGGAAAGGAAATAATTTGCACTACAGTAAAAGTGTCATCCCAGATATTCTGCAAAGCTGAATATTTCAGAGCAATAAATAAATAATGATGTCTCTGTTTTTGTTTAAAGCATTTAAAGCCTTATTTGTTATGGTTACAGTCACAAGCCTCAAAATTAACTGCCAGGTTGTCACGATAGAGATTAATTTCTGACATCAATGTCAAAAACATTTATTTTTTTTCACAATAAACACAGTTCATTCTTGGCAAATTAGAAAACAGAATTTTTTATTACACTACAATATAAATAAGTCTCTCATCAATCATGAATCATTGAAGTTGATATTGTGTTATTATATTTAAGAGGAAATGTTTTTGTTCTTTTTATTTAGTGCTTAGCACAATGCCTCAACTGTGTTGGGTCATGAGATTTTTAGTGGGTCCAACAGAGGGTGATTTAAAAAATATTTAAAAAAATGAAAACATAACCCCCGCCCCTTCTAATCAACAACTTCTTTTATCGTTTGAGTTTGGCATTTCAAAAACTTGATTCTTCTACTTTTTCCTTTTTAATCTTTCGTTTGTAGATTTGCTGTTTTCAGGATCATTGTCCTGTTGTGTGACCCAAAATTTCAATTAAGTTTAGCTGTTAGATGACTTTCCATTAGCTTCTAACATAATTTGGCATAAGGAAGAGTTTTACTTGATTCCATGACTGCGAGGTCCATGGTCTGCAAACCAAGACCAAATAATTTTCCCTCCACCACAACACTTGATATGAGGTATTTAATTGCTGCAAACATGGCATTGTGCATTTATGACCAGGGATTGAAATAACCGGTACGCAAGTACGCATTCACTTTTAAAAGCGATACGTGCGGCAATTGATTGTTGTAACAGCGCATGATGGGCAACAATAAATGCTTCTCTGAGATGATTGCTGATGTGTTTTCTCCTTGGCATTGGGTTAACATAAACCTGAATGCTCTAGTCCACCAAACTGCCAAAAGTCTGCTTTAGAGGTGCTCACACTTCCTGATAATCCAGAATCAAGTACATTTTGTTAGCATTCCCGGGCTACTGATTCACTTCTTAATGTCTGTGGAAGCAGTAACAGTGCACGTTTTCCCACATTACTTATTTTTGTTGAATATAAAATGACACAGTGAAATCTTTTTTGTATTTCTCTTATCTGAGGCTCAAAAAAGTTGGTGAGGACCAGGCCATTGTTAATTATATCCTGATATGTAAAAACTTGAATGAGGATTTACTTTCATGTCTCCACATCACTGTACTGTATATGTTTATCTCAGTTAATCTGAAAGATATTCAGCTTAGTCTGCACAGTGCGCAAAAAATTGTGGTTACTGTCACTGGAGGAATTTTAGGAAACACAATTATGTGTAATTTCCTGTGCTTTTCATTGATGTATACTTTTGTCTTGCATTTTTCCTTTTACGTTTTGCATTTTTTGTAACGTGGATCGGGTTTTTTAGTGAAGTCTCAAATTTGCTTTAAAGAAACAGATTTTTTTTCTGGAGATGTAGATGTTTCCTGGAAATATTCTTGGCACATAAAGGCCCTGAAGGTTGTCCTACAGGCCTCTTCTGGTACAGGCTTTAATATGCTAGTTTATCCATGAGATTATTAATTAGACTGATGGTTCTGAGGGAAAAAGACCTAGTAAGGCAGAAAGTGTCTTGGCTGCCCCCATAGGTGCAGAGTAATTCTGTGCTGAGCAGTTATGTCATTCAGATTTTTCAGGTGATTCTCTCTCTCTTTTTTTTAGGAGAAAAGCCTGAATTTGGTACAACAAGGTAAGATTTCTGTCAGAATAAGAGCATGCAGTTCCTTTTCCCTCTTATATAAGTTTACATCAGCTGTTATTTATAGCCAGTTTAGTCAAGTAGCACAAAAATGCAAAGTAGAACATTGTAACCTAAAAATATATGTGTGTGTCCCAGCCTTGTATCATGCTCCTCATAGGCCCAGATGTTATTTTTTATTATTATTTTTTTATATAAAGCAGAAGTAGGTTATATAGGCCTAATGGTCCGACAGTCATCTCATTCAGGGGAGCTGTTTCTGCTTCATGTAACAGAGGTTAAAGATGTCTAACTTTGAAAATAGTCATGAAATTTTCATGTTATAAATTTGTCATGTTATGCATATCACCTTGTTGACACCCTGGAAGAGGGATTATTAATTAGTCCTTTGCTAGGCGTAGTCAGTACAAGGTCATGATAAGCCTGGAAGCTGTTTCCAGGAAGAGAAAATCACCCATGGGACATTTACACTGACATGGAACTGGGATGTGACCCATCTCCCTGGAACTGGAAGTGTTGCCAACTGAGTCACTATTTAGAAGTGTGTCTGTTAAAAAAGATAAAGGATAACTAACCTTATTATCAGGTTTGTTATATGTTTTCTCCCATTGTGTGTCATTTTGTGCTTCGGTTAGCATAAAGGTTGCTTTTGTTAAATTAATGTTTTATTATATAGATTTTAAAAGTTTAAAAACTCACTTCAGTCAATTCAGGGCTGTAAGAACACATGCAAAAACATAGGTGTGAATTGACATTCACTTCTAAACATACTTCACTGTTTTTCTGACGTATGCGACACTAAAATTAAGTTGTAAATGCAATATAGAGATCTAACATTAGAAGAGAGACTGATACAAATCGTTTCGGAAAGTATAGTCTGCTGATTTCAGGTGGAAATAAGGTGTGTAGCCATGGGTTAGCCGGGGTGTTTTTCGCATACTTCCTCTGCAACAGTAGCCTTAGTGTCTGAGACTGTCGTAGATATTGCAGCTGAGTATGATTACTTGCTTTATTTACACACAGCTTCATTTGGACACTTGGCCCCTGCGGCTTAGTTTGCACACTTTGCCCCTGCGGCTTAATTTGCACTTTTTGCCCCGGCAGCTTAATTTGCACACTTTACCCCGGCACTTTTCACATTAATGTAGAGAAGTACGAAATGGCATCATAGCAGCACTTTTCGACCAGCATGGTTAAGTATAGATTCATAATAGTTTAGAAAATTATTTGGATGTTGCCTTTGTGGTTGTAAAAAAAACCTGTAGTTACTTTTCTGTCTCTGAATTCTGTTTGGCACCAGACATGGAAGTAAGATCACCTGACACCACTTGGATAAGATGCTTTATTAGAGCAGGGTACGCCCAGGAGTTGACAGCCAAGAAACAGAGCGTCCCCATTCTGAAGAAGTGAACTCCCAAACAACAGAAAGGCTCCGTTCTTATCCATTTTCGTAACTCCCCTAAAAGGCAATCTTTTAACCCTTTGTCTCCTGTCCTCGAGTGTGATGGTCTCAGAGGTGATGACCTTGATCATCTCTATACTCTTTTAAGCCTGTAGCCAGACAGCCGGTCGCCAGTTGTTACATCCTACCCCTGCTAACCCCTTATATATCCCATGTTAATCAATACCATACAGTACAATCAAGTAATCAAACTACCTGTATATCATTATTTATTGGTCCATTTTGCTTTATTCATTATAACACACTTCATTGTTACTCATTAAATCACATGATTCTTAACCTAGATAACTGTAGCACACGCATAAGAGCATAAGCTTGTCTCCCTGTCAGCACTGAGCAGCCTACGTAGTACATCATGTTCTTTTCAGCTTCAGCTCTTTTCAAAAGGAGGTTCCTATTATTTTCACAGACTGGTGGTCTCGGCTTAACAGTTTCACAGAGTCGTCACACACACACACACACAAACACGCACATATTCTCCTTGCCTAAGGCCTAAAATATTGACAGCAATCCCACCATGCACCTCTCCCCAGGCCTACTGGAAGTATCCTTCCACCACTTCAGCAAACTTTAACAGGCAGTGATACCTAGTTAATCCTCTCTTAGCCCATTACTTTTTCTTTAACGACTCTATTGATGTCATTAATGATGGTGACAGCCAGGTGGCTGATGTGTAGCTTTGCAACCATTTTTTGATACAGAGCTTGACTGGCCAGGCTTTCATGATGGTTTGAGGGAATGTAGCCATTGACATTTCTAGAAACTGGCAAAGGGTGTATAGTTTTCCAAGTCTGGTCATTTAAATTAATGCAAAGATTGCGAGGTTTATAAAAATGCAAACAATGGGCTGGTAACACGTGAAAGGGCAAAAATAATATAGTATTATGTTATTATTTAACCACAAACTAAATCTTAGTTACATACTGATCTCATGTTAATCAATCATTAACGAACTGTGACGCATGTTTTATCTCAAGCAGTTACTGTATTTGTTACTATATCTGTTAATTCTATAAACCTTTGTGAACTACAGAAGGAACAAGTAATGAATATCACAAGTGAAATACTGATCTCATGTTTGTTCATCATCAATGAATCATGATGCATCGTCTCAAGTAGTGACTATATTTGTTCAGTATTTGTTCATGATTTGTACTTCGGTAGTAACTGAGTAATTACTAAGTATTTCTGCCCCATCAAGTAAAGTGTTACCGATGGGTTTTTAAATGTCAGGGTCCAAAGCAGAGCTTGGCATTTCTGCAGAGCAGGGGGGCTCTTCAGGGTGTATTGTGCCCTCTTCTGAGATGCCCTTTTATTCTACGTTTTTTGTCACATGACAGTCATTTCACGCAAGCTTCACAGTGTGGCCCCTCTGGTCAGCTCACGTCTTGGGCCTCTGTAACAGTTGTGGTTCTTGTTTCTGTTTCTCTGTGCTCCTCCACCATGATGGTATGTGCGGCAGGGGAAGACGGAATGCACGTGCTCGAAACCAGGTACAGTTTACTCTGCAAGTTCGAAACAGTATTGGTCCCAGAGAACATCCCGTAAAAACTGCTTGCATTAGTTTTACACTTTCTATGAGAAGTGTTCAAAATACACTAATGAACATTTTAGCCAAATAGGTCCACCTTTTACCAGTCTGTCCACCTTGATCGATTGGTTAATCATCAAAAGAAATCCTGTTTGAAACGACAGGTTTTAAAAAGACTTTCTGTATTATTAGCATATTGGTAGCATATAGGTATTTGTTGTTCAAATAGTCTTGATATTTTTATTGAGATCATTTCCTTTGCCCAGGATTCAGTACAGCCTATACCACTGGTTGTGGAGAGCTGCATCCGGTGCATTAACCTCTATGGTAAGAACATTCATACATACGTATGTTGCAAACTGGGTGTTCATATGTTCATACATACATTTTTATAAGATGATTTTTTTAAAAAACGTGTGGCAGAATAATGGAGGATGGAAAAAATGATATAAAAATGCATCTGTTTGCTATATGTATACATTTTCTGATTGTAAAGCTGCTAAAGGAACTAATTAAAACTTTGTGTTAATGAATACAAAGAAGAACCTATACTGTAGGCCTTTTTGACTTACATTACATATAGTCTGGTGTTCTCGAGTTGCTATCATATGCTGAGAACCTCTGTCATGACAGTAATCTCCCATAAGATTATATTTCTTTGCTTTCAGGCCTCCAGCACCAGGGAATATTCCGGGTTCCAGGATCTCATGCTGAAGTCAATGATATTAAAAATTCGTTTGAAAGAGGTTAGTCCACTAAAGTGTTCCAGTTCCTTTTTTTTTCTGAAATAAAAATTGTCTTGCACTTTTTCTCCTGGGCCATCAATAGACAGTCAATATAGCGTTTTTCAGGGCAACATGACATAGACTGCAGATTTGAACTGCAGTTTAAATATTCAAAATGCACTCTGTGTTTTAAAGGGTATGGAAGGGTTAACATGTCCCATTCACAAAATTGCCACATTGCTACTTTTTGATAAAATTTTATTGTAGATTGAAAAGATGAGAGATTTTATTGAAGCTGTATTCTTGAGCATGCAGGGCTTATTTTTTATCTTTTTTCCCACTAAAGTTTATTCCTCTATATATTAATAAGCTTTTTCTTTGTGAGAAATGGTTTGTAAATAATTTGATATACTTTGCCCATGTTCAGAGCAACTGAATGTTCAGAAGTATGTTGCACGGTGTTTGACTTCATCGATATGTACAAATTGTATGGACCACTGGGGAATCCCTTATCCTGCTGAAAAAGGTCAGCATAGCTTCTAAGCAGCACGGCAGGACCTCACTTTGGTTATTGAGATGGTCCTCACATTGCCAGCACACACAGATAAGAGGAAGGGAGGAAAGCAGCGGATTCCCTGTGGACAATCACATGTGATTATATGTAAAAGTAGAATGCATATTTACCGAGGGAGTTTGTGAAGTACCTATCAAAGTGTACTGTAGATAGGATTTACAAGGATCTGCACAAACACCCCACTTTTATAAGTAATTCAAAACATTAATGATTATGTCTACAGTGACCCATAAGTGTCTTCTATCTACAGGTGAAGACCCACTGGCAGATGACCAAGGTGGCCATGACATCAACTCTGTGGCTGGGGTTTTGAAGCTCTATTTCCGAGGCCTGGAGCATGCATTGTTTCCAAAAGAATGCTTCCCAAACCTGATGGCAACAACGAGTAAGAATTTGCGTTATCTTGTCCAAGCAAATAGCATTTAATAGACTCGGGAAGATAAGTGTAATAAATCAAGGTAATATTCATATATGCATTTGGCACTGTGATCAGTTTGTCTCCATGACTTTGTGACTTTTTGATGATTGATTGGCAGGAATTAGGTAGCCTGAGTAGTGACTGTGAATGACTGGCATCCTAAGTATGCTGTGGAAACTCACCCGTCTATCATATAATATAAATCTCTGAGCAACCCCACCCTGTTGGTTTCATGTATAATTATAAATGGAATAACAGGCATAATTCAGAATGATACGCAATGCTTTTCACCTCTTGTCTTTCAGAAATTGAGTCAGGAGGAGAAAGAGCTCACCACATTCAGCAGATTATATTAACTCTTCCTCGTTCTACCATTGTGATCATGAGATACCTTTTTGCTTTCCTCAGTCAGTGAGTTGGATGCTTTTAATATTATTTTAAAGCCATTTGATGAGATCATTTGTTTACAGAATTATTTGAATGGACCTGGTTTATTATTTTTGAGGTTTATGTCGAAGCTTTGACTCTGTTGCTTGTTGTTTTATGGGACTCTGTATTTTTACGCTCTTTTTGTACTTCAAGGATTCATATCAGGGTTGGGGCCATTCCGAAATGCATTCATCAATTCCAATCCAAATCAGGAAATGGAAATGGAGTTGGAGTTTAAGTCTCCCTGAAAATCGCATTCAGTCCCAGTTTTGTTCATTATAGTTTTTCCAGTCTGAGCTCCCGTTCCATTTCCTGATTTGGATTGGAATTGATGAATGCATTCCCGAATGGCCCCAACCCTGATTCATATATTTATTGAGTATCAAAACAGGAGATTATTTTGCTTTAAGGACATATTAAGTTATATTTATGGTTGGCTAGGATAGTCTTCTTAAGCCCAAAAGCAGTCCTGCATCAAAGCACCGAAGAAACAGGGTTTGGTTCACACAGTCATTAAGATTTAGCCAAGCAATTCCTCAGCCCCTTTCCCACCTACATGAGGTCACACAACCAGCCATTGAACAGCCGTAATGCTCCTCATCAAAAAAAACATGTTACCTAGCAATGATTGGTGAATCTTTAAATCACTTTAAGCTCTGTGTTGACCCACCCCATCTAGCTTGTCCCAGTATAGCGATGAGAACATGATGGACCCCTACAATCTAGCCATCTGCTTTGGGCCAACACTTATGCCCATCCCTGATGGGCAGGACCCAGTGGCCTGTCAGGCCCATGTCAACGAAGTTATCAAGACTATCATTGTCTACCATGAGGTCATCTTTCCAAGCCCCCAGGAACTGGATGGGCCCATATATGAGAAGTGTATGACTGGAGGGGAGCAGTACTGGTGAGTGTCCTGTCTGTACTGTAGTCAGGATTTTGTATTGTTACTCAAAATTAGAAAAATGTGGAACAGAACTCTGATTGCTGCAGACCTGTAGAGTCTTGCTCTCTGCCTCGCCTCCATTTCAGTGACAGCCCTCACAGTGAGCCTGGAGCCATCGATGAGGTGGACAACTGCACAGGTCCGCCTACTAGTGATGACGGTGAGTCTTAGGACCAGTTTACCACACGTTGATCTTGAAACATCTTCCAGCTCAACTGGCTTCAAAAAATTATGATTAGGGAGGGGACTTGGTTGAAGTAGAAAAACTGCAATTATTTTGTTCCTTTGCTTTACTCTGTGTACTTTTTCCATTTTTTCTCTGTTCTTATTTGCTCATTACTAAGGTGTCATCAACCTCAACCCAAGCCACTGCTATTGAAAACATATAATTTATTTAATTAGCTCCATAACTGAATGGTAAATATTTAGCAGTATAAATTGATGATACTGTCAACTGTACAAATTAATAATATGTACAGGATTCTAATAAGGGTTTATCTACATTTTTGGTGCTTTATAATCTTTAAAAGGTTTGTCTATAAAAATAGAGCATATATTGGCAGCAAAAAACTGTGTTTCTTTCTTCATATGAAAACTGAGCAACTAAATTGACCCACTTATACTGTTACTCAATAGATTAGAACTGCGGTCATCAGCTGGTGGACTTTTTTCTTCATTTTTTTCCAGACACAGTGGACCTTGGTTTTGTGCTGCTGATGGAATTTGACCCTTGGAGAAAGATAGTTGGGGATCCCTGGTTTAGAGTTACATTGTCAGAAATAAGCAACTGTATCAAAAGAACCAAACCCAGTTTCTGGCAGTAGAAACAGCTTTAGCATACAGATAGAAGCAACTTCATAACTCACTACAGTATTAAAAATATACGGAGATCTTGCTGTCCTTATTTCACTAGGCACCTCAGCTATAGAAATGACATCTTTACTGTTGATAGTAGTAGTCAAAATAGCGAACAGTAGTTTAACCAGACAATCAGGTTAGTGAAGATGTTTCAGACCATACATTTTTTATTCTTGTTTTGTGTTTTTTTTTTTCTTTTTTTTACAGATTTAAAAACCTTTCATCAGAATGTAGCTTAAATAACTAAACCTCAGAAAATGTCTTTGGTGAGACACTTCAGGGACTGTGCCTCAGATTTTTACTATTCCGAGTAATACTGCTACATTTGTAAATCTAATTTCGTGTCCTCTACCATTGAAAAACAAAGTGCAATTAGGTCATCGAAATGTTTCAAGACATTTGTAATTTGTGACAGATGTTTTTGTATTTTAAAAATGCTGTCTGTTTTTGGATATTTTTATGGAAATGACTGCATGCAGACTCTGTTAAGAACACTCATTTCAGACTTTTATTCATTGACCCATCTGGTGAAGATGTAGTATTTATAAGTGTGAAATTCCCTGGTGATACCCAGCTGTCTTCTTCAGACAGTACGGCATTTCGTTTTGTGACAGTACTACATTAACAGCAATAGATCTCTTCTGTTTCCTCTGCTATTTTTGTGATGTTTACTGAGGTGCACACAGACAGTCCTTTCCTTAAAATTTCAGCCTTTCCCCCCTATGTTGTGGTCTGAAAAAGCAGTTCTCTTGTTGTATTTTCCCCTTGTGTAAACTGACTTCATATATCCATAAGCATAGAAATACTAATTTTTCAATATGTTATTTGGTAGTTAAATTCAAGCTTTAAATTCATGTGCTGTAATTTTTTGCACTATATTATTATTCATGTTGTTATGAGTAAAAAATGCAGTATAAGAATAACTCTAACAGCGTTTTGAGTTTTTTTTCCCCAGATTGTCTCTTTTTTTTCTCAATATCCTGAAACACATGTATTACGGGACAGTCCTGATTCTTTTATGGATAAAAGCATCTTGTATCATTCATAGAAACTCAGGTTTTGCTTTTTTGCAGAATAGAGATCTGGCCAAATCATTATGACACCTGAGCCTGAGATTTTAAGTAACAGAACCTTATCTGGATTTAAGTAACAGAACCTGGCTGGATTTTAAATGTAATGCAGCTTTTTTAGAAACCATGTCACAGTTTTTCTCTGGAGATAATTTTACTACTCACTATATCTTTAATGGAACAGTTTGTGCTTTAAGGTTTACTTGGAACAGCTCCTGCTGTGTGGTAACTGATCTGTCCCTTTGGTCTTGCCTGACCATAGAAGATTGCTAGGCAGTGAATGATGGGCATTTTCACTTAGTGTTTAGCAGGCACTGGCGATATGATGATGTTATCATTAGATACCAACAGCTTTTATGTATGATGCAATTTTTATTTTGAAATGATAATCAGTAATTTAATTGTGTATGCACCAGAAAATCCTGCTATGTGACATGATCCCTTTATTGATCCCTGGGGGGAAATTCTCTTCTCCTCTACCCCATCTTACTCTCCATGACACATGTAAGTGAGAGCAAGCTTGGCAGCGAAGGGCAGCCACCTCTAGCAGTGCCCATGGAGCTGGGGATTAAAAGCCTTGCTCAAGGGCTGACAGACGTGACTCTTCTGCCAAGGCCAGGCTTGAACCAATGACCTTCCTCTCATAGCTATAGAGGCTTTGTCCTCTGAGCCACACACTGTCCCCAACATCTATGATGTGCCAACAAGTCCATCCATTTTCTGAAAACCGCTTAATCCCAACAGGGGTCTGGGGGGTTCCGGAGCCTGTCCCGAGAACAATGAACGCAGGCGGGAACCAACCCTGGGCAATCGGCAACACACCGCAGGGCGCACACACTTACACAACTACAGGGCCAACTTAAACTCACCATCAACCTATCCTGCACGCTTTTGAACCGTGGGAGGAAACCGGAGCCCCCGGCGAACACCCACATGAACACGGGGAGAGTGTGCGAACTCAGAAAGGACCCGGGACTGAACCTGAACCTCCTTGCTGTGAGGCGGCAGTGCTAACCACTGCACCACCGTGCCACCCTAACATCATATCTTATAAGAGTATATTAATTTTACTAATTAGTGCAGAAACTAGTCTAATTATTTCTACGTCAAAAATGACTGATTTGTTTGTGAAGAAAATTGTCCCTTGTCAGATCTGCAATAAAGACATGATGAAAGACGACAACACCACAAATCATTGCTCTCACCTTAGAGTTCATTATCCAGCTAGAGTCACAAAGACTAGCAAGGCTACTTCACGATCAGGTCCAGTGCCAGATTAGCAGTCCCCTACGTACACAAGTACTTAACGAAAACTACCATCCCAAGTTACTACAGCAGTTGGCTTAAAAGTAGCAATTTGAGATTGAAATCATGTTTCGTTTCAGTGAATCAATCTTTTGAGTTTTTCAAATAACATTTCTTACTTGATTCTTTCTTTCGGATGCATCCCCTCTGAATATTTTTTGCTTAGGGGGATGCTCTTGGTAGAGAACCTGGCTGACATATTGTCATTAATTAGATCTGGTATTGCTATTTGTGGTTTTAGGTTATTAAAATTAAATCCTGGAAAGTTTTTTGAATCTTTTTGTAAGTTCTCTGAGAGCTCTTTTGTAAGTGAAACAGCATTTGTAGTGTGTTGTTTTCACAAGGGAAGAAGCAAATCATTTCAGTTAATGTACTAACCACAAACATTTATTTGAAGTCCATATTTGGGTGCTTTAACTGTTTTAAAAGATGTTTCTAATTTGGGGAACTTGTTTGGTATGTATCTGAACCAGTTCAATGGTGACATAAAGAGTGCAGATTCTTTTTATGACTGAGGTTATATGTGCCTCTTTGATGCCTTGTGCCCACAGATCTAGAGCAGATTGAGGCCATCGCCAGGTTTGACTATGTGGGCCGGACTGCACGGGAGTTGTCCTTTAAGAAGGGGGCATCGCTGTTGCTGTACCACCGAGCCTCTGCGGACTGGTGGGAAGGACGGCACAATGGTGTGGACGGGCTGATACCTCATCAGTACATTGTGGTCCAAGACATGTGAGTCTTTAACAAGGGCACTGCAGCCAGTTTGCATAAACTGGAATCAGATCTGGCAGTGCTATGCCTAACTTCAGTTTTAGCTGCATTTGAATCACCTGGGTTATATGTGTGTTTATACAAACGATTTACGGAATTTTTATTTGAATTAGTGAGTAGCACCATAGTCTGACATCTGTAAAGTTGTGGGTTTGATTACTACCCCAGATCTATGTCTGGAGTTTGTCAGAACAGCTTTCAGGACATACTCAGGGTAAGGAGAACGGGGAATAATCTTGATTGTTATGGTACTGTTGGCAAATGCTAGGGAGCGACACGAATATCAACAGTCAGGTTGTCAATACCATTAAAAGAGTGGAGGTGCTTGCAAAATACCAAGTGAACACTGGCATCTTGAATACCTATGATTTCAATGGAGCCCAGTTGCCATTACTGTGATAGGGAGTCTCACTGTAGCAGTGCACCAGGAGTGGCCCCAATGGGGGAAAAATACTCAAGTTTCACACTTGAGTACTCAAGTAAAAGTAAATGTCATCCAGTAAAATACTACTTAAGTAAAAGTTAAAAATACCTGGTTTTATAAATATTTCAGGATCAAAAGTAAAAAATACTATACTGTACTTTCAAATCCACTGATCTTACAAAAAAGCAACGTATCCCTTTACAAGCAAGACAGATTCGAATATAGCATATCAAGTTACAGTGCATCAGAGTAACAGAAACTGTTGCAAGGGTATACTTTCTTTTTATTCAGAAAACAAGCAGTTAAACTTGCCAGGCTTGCCAGTGCTGACTAGCAGGATGACATTTTTATTCTGTAGAAAATGGAAGATCGATCAGTTGGCCCGATTTAATAATGAATTATAAACATCTTGTGAGCCAGTACTTCTAGACGACTAAATGAGATGACTAAAACCCGGTCCTCCATTACAGTAAATAGCTGAGCGTTCAGTACAATCATCTCCTTTATTTCAGTAGTAGCTCTAGTGCAGGTAACTTTGAATACTGATAAAGATTAAATATCAGATGTTTTGGTATGTTAACCGATATATTGTGCACCTCTACAAATTTTGTTCCATCTTCATAAAGACAGTATGTAATGTAAAATAATAATAAAGAAAGAAATTGCCCAAGAATTGTGAGAGAAAATTGCAATCTCAATTCTGAGTGAAATAAATCATGATTCACATTTTACCGAGAATCATGCAGCTCTACTAAGATGTGCTGCATGCAATAGTATATATTTTTTTAACTGGGTAAGTAACCATGGTTGTGCAGAATGTATTTGAGCAAAAAGTACGTTATTTGGCTCAGAAATGTAGCGAAGAGAAAGTGAAAGTTGTAGCATCTTAAAATATTCAAAGTACAATTCCTTTTTAAAATTAAGTACTGTTACAAAGTATTTGTACTTCATTACTTTACTCTTCTGAGTGGCCCCTACAGGCTGCTCATTGCCTACAGATGGGTCTATATAGCAGCTGAGGGAGATGCACCTCTTTACTTATATATAGTGGGCTGTAAACTCTCTATCACTCAATGTCTCCATTGTGTCCAGGGATGATGCCTTTTCAGACAGCCTCAGTCAGAAGGCAGACAGTGAGGTGAGTAGCGGACCCTCCCTGGACGGCAAGGCGTCTTCCAGGAATGACATCCATTCCCCATGTGAGCCCTCAGCAGACTATGGCTTCTTGGGAGTCCTTGGAAGGTATGTTCAGAGAAAGTGGTTCAGCTGTTAATTTGAATATAGTATTCAAAGTATACTCAGAGTACTTTTATGAAAATGAACCATCGACAGTGGTTCACATTTTGTTATGCTCTCGAACATTGATGTTTGTGAAATACATCTTCTAACTGCCTATCCTGGTGAGGTTCACATTGTATTTGTAAAATGTAAATCTCTTTTCTTAATTAACAGACCATGGAAATGATATAACTGCACACATTAGCTGCTTCCTTTCATTCATGCTGACAGGGCGAGGTTACAGTCAGATGGCGCAGTGATTTCTCGACGGCGGAATGGCGTCGACACTCACAGCCCCCCTAGAGGCCTGGAGGTCCCTCCACGTGCTGCTGCTTATCCCTGCAGCCCCCATAAAATGCCCACCAGTCTCCGGTGTGCTGAGAATCCAGAACAGCGCCATTCAGCTACATACGCCAATGTGGGCAGCATCAACCATCCTGAGAGGAGGGCATACCCCGAGGCACGTCTGTTGAAACCCACGCCAGGCTCCATTCGCCACAGCAACTTGGCCGACCGCAAGTCCCTGGAGGCAGAGGCTCTTGCTGAGGTGAGCCATTCATAAGCACTGAACATAGCTATTACCACAATGTCAATGCAGCCGAGATGTCTGCAGGACAGCAACGTAATTAAATCAATGATACAGATGCTTTCCTGGGGATATGAACCCATATCCTACTGGTTCTGCGATTGATTCTAGGCAGTCTTAGGAAGTGACGATAATGCACCACATACAAACACAGAATCTGTGTTTAGTAACAGCTGGCTAGGAAATTCGCTTATTTAATGGAAACCAAATGTTCATGGCAGGGAGGCTGGCTTTGCAAAGGATGCATTTGTATTCTCAAGCCTAATGAAAATGGCCTTCACACTTTGGTATTATGTGTTAAGGCAGGCTTTGCCCGTGAGGTTTAAAGCATGGAAAATAAAATTAAGCGTAATGTTTTATCTGCTAATCACTCTATGCAGCCTATTATAGCAAGGATCAAGTTTCCTGTGTTAGCCTTGAGGCAGCTTGGACTGATACGTACATCTGAATCCTGCAGCATCTGCTCTTAATCCCAAACATTTGGCCTTAATGACTGCATGCCCTGTCTTCTCTCTTTTCTGTTGTGTGCCTATCAGGATATTGAGAAGACTATGAGCACTGCCCTGTACGAGCTGCGAGAGCTTGAGCGGCAGAATACGGCCAAGCAGGCTCCAGATGTCGTTCTGGACACGCTGGAGCCGCTGAAGACGAGCACTGAGCTGACCCGCCCACAGCACACAATCACAATCCGTGACCCGGATGCCGGAGTGCACTGCAGCAGCAGTCCCAGTCCAGAAATGATGAGCACATTCAAGCCAGTGCCGTCACCCCGACTGCCTGGTGCTCAACTAAGGGCCTCATCTGTCAGGGCCACCCAGATGGCTCAGCAGTGCCCTAGCAGTCCCAGCCCGTCTGGGCGAGGCTGTCCCACTGCTGTGCCTCCCAGGAAGATCTTCCCTCGAGACTCCCCTCCGGACACTGGGCCAGTGTAGCTCAGGTGATACCCATTCTGCCAATCTGGATCGGTTTCCCATCAGATTTGTGTGTTAGGCTGTTAATTTATGTTGAATTCTATTTGTCCATTCATAGACGTTACCAAAGTGGGCAGCCTTGGAATATTTCTTGCGCTTTTAGAAGCCTTCTTTTTTGAGGTGCTAAGTGACTTTGAAATTGTGATTACTAAGCAAATGAAGCCTCCATTGCATTTAAAGCAAGAATTAAGACAACATTAGTTTTGCAGTGTACAGACAGAGGAAGTGAGTTTAGCATAACTGCACTGGATAGCTATCAGATCGATTTTTTTGTGAATGCCCTTGCAGATTGCAAATGCCCACTGTAGTTCACAGTTTTCAAGTTACAAAATAGTTCATAAATGTAGACAAGCTGACTTGTATCGGTGTTTTGATTGTGTTTGTGGAAAGAAATCCCCTGCAAAGCTTTTTTCTTGTCAGGTACTATTATAGACAAAACAGCAATATAATTAAATGGCAGGAGTAACGTAGCAATAGTAATAAGAAACTTATAAGACATCTGCAATAAAATATAGCTTAATATGGTAATTATGATGTTAGCTAATTGGCAAACGAGAATAATTAAAAAGCAAAACTAAACGCAGTAATATGAACCTCGAATCACAGAATGTTTTCAGCTTAATGTAACTACTCTCTGTTGCTATAATAACTAAGTATCACTGGTATTCATGTTATTTCCTGTTTTATTGTGTGAATATTGCACTCCAACACAAACTCTGTTTGTATAATGTAACTGCCTGACTCAGTCTGTAGTCGGTATGTATTGTTTAAACTAGGGTAAATGTCTGCACTTGTCGGATCTTGTTTCGAAAGGTAAATCAATTAGCCTCTTACAGCTTCCTTACAAGTCCCCCACAGCACCCTGCCATATCAACAATGCCGGTTGTGATCTGAATTTGTTGTCGCGCTAATATAGTGACAACCATTCCCTGATGTCAACAAATACATAAACAGTGTTTGTAGTAGAGCAAGAACCACATGCATCCATGTACTGGAATACCTGGATAAATGGGACCTATAAAATGCTGTGTGTGTGTAAAGTTATTGGTTACAAGCTACCCAGTTCACTGTACTATGAAATATATTGCACTCAGCTAAAACATGGCTTAAGATTCAGTTACGTGTCCCGTGTCCCAGTTCATTAAGATTCTCCTTCAGCGCCCCCCCAATAAATAAAAGTAAATGCTCCTGACCTGTTAAGATAAACCATTATGGATGTTGCTAATCTCAAGCGCCTAATTAAGTCAGGTGATACAAATTATGTTTAACTTTGTTGATTTATTGAACGTAAATTTTCATCCCACATGCATGTGACAGTGCTGTTGGTCCAGTAAGAATCCATTTCCCGCATTTCATTTGGGAAAGTCAGCCATCGTCTTAGTGATAACACTTCCCCCTTGTGGTGAGAAAAAAAATGACAGCCAAAAGAATCAGCAGAAGCTTGTCAGTAAATTAAACCTTTGTTTTCTCTCTGGGATCAGTTGTATTAGGGTAGCTTCCCTGTTCTTACTGGTCCCAATAGAACCACCATTTATGTGAAATATATAGGTACGTAGGTACCTAATAGGTACACTTAATTGGAGTCACTTAATAATATTTTATAAGATTTGTTCATGGATAATCCTTAAATTTAGTCCTGTCTAAAAATATTGTAGTCAAACACAAATGTTGCATAGTTGTATTTGTATATAGAAAATATCTACGCATCACATCTACAAAAAATGAAAATGATGCATTTTAAACATTTCTGCAGCATTTTGTCAAATTTTGTTGAATGTCCCCTCAAGGTAAAACCTCAAGATGGCGATATTGTTTTATAAAACATAGACAGTCTCTGACATACACAGTATGAGAGTCATAAGCCATAGACAGGTGTTGACAAGCACAGTATAAGAATAATACATAGACAGACGCTGACATATACAGTATAAGAATCACGAAATATAGACAGCCCTTACATATACAGTACAAGAATCATAAGACATAGACTGGCTCTGACATACACAGTATAAGAATCACAAGATATAGACAGCGTTAGTATATACAGTACAAGAATCATAAGACACAGACAGGCTCTGACATGCACAGTATAAGAATCTTAAGTCAGGCTCTAACATGCGTGGCATAAGAATCTTTTTCATCTTTCATTGTCGTTTTCATTACAGCCAGTATTTGCCTTTCAGGGAGGACTCAGAGAATCAATAGTGTCTATAGTGCTACACGTACCAATGTAGTAAGACTGATTTAGTAAGACTAAATACCTCTGCATTTTTTGTAGATCTGGGTTCGGCAAAATAATTTGATTATGCATGACTCGGGAAACATCATCACTTATCCATTAAATCCCTTTTTGGAAAATGACAACAATACATGGTTTAGCACATTATTAGTCATTATATCTGAATAAGAGCCTGTTATGGTTCAAATTCAGATTCTAATTTCGCATGTCTTTCATGTTCCATTTATGAAATAAATCATTCAGTAAACTCATTACGAAGTCTTTGTTCCTCTTACAAAATAATAGTATAATTAAATTGCACTCCATAAGTAGTCAGATTCATTATATTTATTCTTATTATTGCCGATTTATTTCCCAGGATAATAAATTGGCAGAGTATGCCCAGAGTAACTTTTTCAAGAGTTATACTTGATCTTGGTTCTCGTCTCACCTCCAAAAGGGTTTAATCTATTTACAGCTGATGAAGGTAAGTACTCAATAAAACGTAACAGTCTATATGCATATGATAAAGAAAGAAACATGGAAACCTCAGAAAAAACACCAGACTTGATGGACCAGTACATCACCCGTGTAGTGACTCAGGCGGATAGAAGGATGGCCGGTGGTGAATGAAATATGTGTCTGTGACACCCCTGTTACTCCCATGGGCTTTGCCACCACATATATAGTTCCCTGTTGTATAACAGAAGTACCTATATTTGCCTGGAGTTCACTGGACCATGTGCCAGTTCCCCAGCTTGTTTTATACCATTGACTGAACACGACATGACTGGGGAAGTTGTAACCTGGCTGCTTGAGGGAAAGGTTAATGTCTCCGATAAAGTTTATGTGTGTGTTTGATAGTAGCACTTTAGAAGTTGCAGTAGGCGATTATGCTCTCTGTGTGTTCCACCGATCTTTCAATGAAACTCATCGAGTTGAAGTTTGTAATGAAACTGGATCTCAGAAAGCACAAGAAAAACCATGGACAGGATGTCAGTCATATACTCTATCACACACTCAATCTCAAACAATATTAAGACACAACAAACCTTGTATTTTTTAACTGTAGTGGGAAACTTAAAGATTACATAAAGGTGATGAAGCTTCACACAGGGAAAGCATGCGGACTTCACATAAACACAGGATGAGCATGGAAACAGCACACACAGAGGGAAGGATGGGAAGCAAACCCACAAAAACAAGGGGAGAGCATGCAAACTGCACAAAAAGAGCTAGGGAAGGGAAGCAAACCTGCACAAACACAGGGAGATCGTGCAGACTCCACAAAGAGATCAAGGGAAGGGAAGCAAACCTGCACAAACACAGGGAGAGCATGCAGACTCCACAATGAGAGCGAGGGAAGGGAAGCAAACCCGCACAAACACAGGGAGAGCATGCAGACTCCACAAAGAGAGCTAGGGAAGGGAAACAAACCCGCACAAACACAGGGAGAGCATAAACACTGCACACAGGGAGCCAGGGATAGGAACTGAATCCACAGCAAATGAAGTTTAAGGATAGAGTTGTAACCACTCCACAGTGTTGAATAGTTTTTGTTTAATAGCAAGTTTTCTGTAATAGAACAATTTTTGTAGTGGTGGTACTATTATTATTATTATTATTATTATTATTATTATTAGATTTTATTACTGGTGTGTTCATGTGGGAACATTGACTCTTTGTGGGATCCCCCTGAAGTTGCTGGATGTCTTGGCCTGCCTATACACTTGTACTGTGCGTGCTGTGCAGTGTGGAGGCAGAACCTCTGCGTTCTTCCCTGTGAATTCTGGGGTTCGCCAGAGGTGTGTTCTTGCTCCTACTCGGTTCAATGCTTGCATGGACTGGGTGTTGGGCAGGGTTGTGGGGACCAGCAGTTGTGGGGCATCTGTTGATGAGGAAAGATTTGCCGATCTTGACATTTCATTTCATTTCATTTCAATACATTTCAATTTCAATTCAAATTAATTTATACAGTGCATTTTCACAATATTACATTGTCTCAAAGCTCTTTACATTGTCTCTGCCCAAAGGCCCAGAGAGCAAGCCAGAGGCGATCGCAGCAAGGAAAAATTCCCTAATAGGAAGAAACCATGGCAGGAACCAAACGCAAAGGGGGAGCCCATCCTCCTAGAGTTGGCAAAGGAGGTCCAAATAGCAAAGTAAAACTGTGTATAGTCCAGGTATAAATGCAGAAGGTCCAGCTGATGTCAGGATAGGCAGGTGAGGAAGCCGCTTCCTTTGGTGGGATGGAGGGGTCCAGCAGCTGCCAGGTGAAGACAGCAGAGGTGTAGTCAGGCTGGGTGGGCAGGCAGGCAGGGAACTGCCCACCATCAGGAGCTCCAAGACAGAATTGAACAGTGCATTAATGAAACTGTGACAAATAGTTGAAATTATATGAGGTATTTTGTAGTGCAGTATGGAGATAAGGAGGCTCCAGCCGGTCTAATGAACTATGGCAGCTTAACTAGGCGGGAGAGGTGGGAGAGAACAGAGGCATGAGGAATCTCTGAGCACCTGCACTCCAACAGCACATGGGACACATGAAGCCAAAGTGACAGCACTGGATACCCAGTTCTTCCTAAGTTAGTGACACTGATCCCCAACCAACCCTGTGCCACAGACTGTAACCCTAGTTGGGGGCGAGAACTACCTATCAGCTTTGTCATCATATGCTAGACTAAACAAGTGCGTAAATATCAGGAGTGAGTCTGAATCTCAGACGTTTGCTGATAGACTACTCCTTATATGCCCTGTAGCAGAATACTCTGTAACCAAATGGCAATTTTTCTGGGCATGGTCAGGTAGCCCACCCCTTGAGAGTGAAGCAAACAAGGGATTATATGGAACCAGTAAACTGCTAATGTACTCTGTTGCTAGACTATTCAGTGCCTTATAGGTGAGCAGTAGTACCTTGTAGGCGATACAAGACCTAACCAGAAAGTGGACTGAGGCCAGCACAGGACTGATATGCGCATGTTTCCTAGTCCTTGTTAGGACTCTTGTCAATCTCTACCAACGATGCTGTGATTTTCACAGAGTCAATAAGACTCTGATTGGGGCTCTTCAAAGACAGAGCGAGGATACAGTGGTGACCTCATTGAGAGGTTCACTTACCTTAGCAGCGACATTCCTATGAAGTCAGTAGATGAATTGGGGGGAGCGTGGGAGGTCATGAGGTCACTGGAAAGGAGTGTATGGCACTCTCAATATCTTTGTGAGAGGATGAAGGTCTAAGTCTTTAGAGTCCTGGACCTGTTTTGCTGTATGGCTGCGAGACATGAATGCTATGCAGTGACTTGAGATGAAGAATGGATTCCTTTGGTACTGTCTCTTCAAAGAATCCTTGGGTACCACTGGTTTGACTTTGTGTTGAACAAGCAGTTGCTCAGAGAGTCCTGAATGAGGCACAGTACCTGCATTGTAAGGAAGAGTCAGTTACTGCCCTGAGGGTGATCCAGCCCGGAGGATTTTCATTGCTGGGGACCCGAGTTGCTGGACCAGGCCAAGGAGACGCCCAGGTAACACCTGGCTGTGGCAGATAGATGGGCACTTCCCAAGGGTGGGACTGGACCGCGTGTCAGACTGGGGGGGTTGCCAACCAGGCTCCTGGGTTTCGTCGTGTTGTGGGTGCAGCAACACGTGGTACCACTGCATGCTCTCCAACCTGACCTGACTGTTATTGTCGATGTCTGTCAAAGCAGGTTGTTCAACCTCTATATGGTCATCATTATACAAGAATAACTTGAGATGGTGCATTGGGATGCTTAAAAAAATCTGAATTTCTACATTATTGCACTGTAGGCAGTTTCCACTTCAGCATCATACTTGGCCCTCATAACAGGGATATACAAAAAGTGCGTATTAGAGTCAAAGACTCTTATATATTCACCAGTTGGAGAGGGGAGCACAAAAAGCAGAATTAATCACAATTCACTGTTAGGAAGCCTGAGTTCAGTAGTGCACTCCTTGTAAAAATATTAACACAAATGCGAATCCCATCTGCCAGCCTAGATATCAAGATATTCATGTGTGACTATACTTCCCTCCTGGCTCCAGATAAAGATGAAATGCTCCACAGATTATACGTAATCTACTCAAGCATGTTATATAGTAAGCAGTGCAGCCTATCAGGTGACCTGGAATGGTCAAGTAACACTTCTTGGCTGATATGGATTACTTTGCTATATTACAGACCAGTGTTTCCCAATCCAGTTCTTGGGGACCAAAAGACAGTCTACATTTTTGCTCCCTCCCAGCTCCTAGTAGGAGCAAAATGTGGCCTATCTAGCAGGGAGCATGGAGGAGCAAAAACTTAGGAAGACCAGCTGTGGGTCCCGGATGGTCGGATTAGGAAACAATGCTTACTAAAGTGTACTGTTTGTATTCTATTTGCTAATTGTTTAAATATCTATAAAATTTTAATTGCTGGTAGATCTGAGTGACATGGTTGTTAGCACTGTATCCTCACACTTCCAGTTTTGTGTTTTCAATTAATATGCTTTCGTGGGTTCCCTCTGGGTATACTGGAATCTAATCATAATCCAAAAAATGTGAGCTGATGGTTGTAAATTGTTCGTAGTGTTGCGTAATGTCTTGCAATGGTCTGACATTCCATTCAGGGTGTTCTGCTCTCTTATAGCGTATGTTTGCTGGGATCAGCTCCAGGATTATCATGAACTACTGTATCTGAATTGGATTGGCAGTATGAACAATGAATAAATTGAATATAGAAGATACAGATTTGAATAAAGAAGGGGACCTTAAAAACTTATATCAAATTGCCTCCTTAAGCATTCTGTTATATTGCAAAAAATAATTGCAAAGTAAAGTAGTAGCTATACAGTGTATAATAAGAAAATATTCTAGAATAATATTCTGTAAAAAGTCATACTTATAATTTGAAGGCATGGATCCTTCCCAGCAGTGTGCCTTTGAACACCAGAAAAATTATTATATCGCTACGTTTAATCTGCACTTTCTTCTCTTTTATTATTTTATTTTTTTTTAAATTTTATGCATGAAAAATTACAGTCAAAACCTCACACCACAGATTTCATGGTAAATCTCTAAGAGGCCTAATTAACCTTCCCCTCAACATCTGTAAGCCAGACAACAAACCCTTTATTAAAGTAATTTTATTCAAGTGGGTAAGTGCAGAAAGTATTAAAATTCTGTGGGAAAAAAATCCACTTTTACATTACACATTCCCAGTTGATTTCCCTAATACAAAAATCACTGCTCTTTCCGCTCCTTTAGTCATATAAAACACTGCACTGTTGTCAGTGACACACAACAGTGCTGTGAAGACAGCATCACCCTTTAAGAAAGGTGGTGGTCAGTAAAAGTCAGTCCCTGTGGTGGGTGGGACATGGAATAAAATGGGCTATGATTTCTTTTGTACTAAAGAGCCAGGATATTACCATTTATTTAGACTTTTACTAATGATGTTAGACACAGGAAATGTAACAGTATTTTAATCAAAAATAAATTGGTTTCTTGGACAAAAATGCTTATTATTATATTTGTCAGTTCAGGTTTGTCTTTTTATAGGGCACATGTTTTAGTCAATACCCAAGAGTCCCTTTCCTTAATGAGATTGACACAAAACATTTCTCAGAGCAAAAAATTAATAACTGCATATACTTAATCAAAAAGAACGTTTTTAAGCATTACTTAAAAAGACCAACATCCCCACAAATCTGAGAATGCTAGTAAGATATCAGGTCAGGTGCTTTGGCAATCCAGGTTATAAGAAGGATATAGATGAATTTTAATGTATCATTTGCCATGAAAAAGCCCTATTAATACTGCATTTGAGCAGTTGCGTTTGAGAAGAAAATGCTGAATATGAAGAAACCATTAGCCCCAGGATGCCATGGAGGCCCCATCAGCAACACTGCAGCCTAATACTCCCAGGGGTGCTGTGCAGGTTTCCTGTGCACGAGGGTGCCCCCCTGCTTTGTACCCTGTGCCGCCTGGGATAGGCTCCAGTCAACCTTGACCAAGTGCTTACTGTTTATGTCTCAGGAACAAACAAATGGGACCAATATCCAGCTCAGCAGATGGCCTGACCTGCTGATTGGTGTCTTCATTGCTACTGTTTAATTAAAGAGTGGCCCCAGGTTCTCTGACATGCTGTGTCTTCATGGTTAATATGAATATTCTTTCACAATGGGTTGACTTTGTTCTACAAATAGCCAAATCTATAATTTCACAAATTAAATTACTGGGGAGGGAGGTATGGTGGTGCAGTGATTAGTACTGATGCCTCACACCACTGGGACCTGGGTTTGAGTCTCCGCCATGGCTTCATGTGTGTGAAGTTTGTATATTTTGCTATTTTGTCATGAGGTTTCCTCCAGGTCCTCTGGTTGGCCGGGCGGGGGGGGGGGGGGGGGGGG
>JAODLD010000113.1:25876601-25887363 GCA_026781065.1 Mormyrops boulengeri
TTTGAAAAGAAGACAGATTATGGATTTAGCCAGCGTTTTTTTCATGATTCTACATGAAGATTTCAGCGAGATATAAATGTAAATAGACGAGAAAAGTACACAGCATCGCCGACGATGCCGTCGTCCCCAGATGGTTAATGTAAATTAGGAATAACAGTGGTCCTAAAATTGAGCCCTGCGGTACCCCACTATGAACGCAGGTCCACTGTGACATTGTGCCTCTAGTAACTACCTGCTGCCTTCTGTCTGTTAACCCTCTGGGGGTCTAGGGGTAGGAAACATACTTTCACTGACTGGGGCATGATCACACATTTCTTTAAATATCATAAACGTAATTCATAGCAAATAAATGATTTCTTATATATCTGTTTTGGCATTACACTCATCTTAATTTTAATGTATATTGTAAATATGATTCTACATACAGATTTCAGCGAGATATAAACTGAAATAGACGTGAAAAATACGCTGCATCGCCGGCGATGCACTCTACCCTAGTGGGTTAACCAGTTTTCAATCCAAGCTGCTCCAGGTCCTAAAATCCCTGCTCCTTTGAGCTTAAGCAAGAGCTGTTTGTGGGGGACAACATCAAAGGCCTTCTGGAAATCTTAGTAGATCACATTGTAGGCCTTTTTGTGATTGATTTCTCTTGTAGCTTCCTCAAAGAACACAAGTAGATTAATCAAACAGGATTACCTCTCCTAGATCCCTGCCTTCAGGTTGTTCCTTGGCTTGCACAAGTAGCATCCGGGATAGGTTCCAGACCCTGAATAGGATAAGCGGTTAAAGAAGATGGATGAAAGTTACTGCAGAGCCAGTTAGCTTGGTTTGGAGTCAGAGAACTAGTCATTTTGTCAAAAGTTTTAAATCAATGTGATCCACTGAATAAAATAAAGCAAAATAAAGTATTGTTTTCTACTGAGTATGCACTGATGTTTACAGGTTAAAGTGGGAGCTTGAGTTTCTCAAACTGGCCTCTGTGGAATGTTCCTGCAGACTCTGCCTTGTACACTGCAAGAGCTTGTACACTGAAGCCTGTAACTGGGAGCCTTGGTCTGATTATTTATTTTCCTTGCGTTTGGTCAGCTGGATCATTTGTGATGTTGTTGTTAAACATGTTGCAGATACTTCTCATGCATCATGTTGCACCTGTGCTGGCAATGAGATTCTCAGGCCAAGGGGCTGGTGCTCCATCAACCTGTCATAAGATCGAAGTCATCAGGTTTGATATCAATGTCTTCAGCGTGGGTGGTTGTGGTGATGTGGGGGTTGTAAAAGGTTAAATTGCTTCCGCCGCCTCATTCTGCTGGCAGGGCTGAGCTTAGTTCCTCAGGAGGACCTTAAATTTTGCTGTGCATCAACAGGAAATTTATAAAATAGAAATAGTGATAAAGAGAATGACTAATGGGCCTCTGTGAAGCAAAGAGTCTGCTGGAGTGTTGATTAAATGGTATCAGTAGAAGAAGAGCAACAGTCATGGGTCTGGTTGTAGACACACTTCCTTTTTGTATTAACCAAAACTAACAAGTTATATTACAGGGCTGTGTAGCAGAACACGCCTTAAGGTCCAGATTAAAAAAGATCATCGGAGACCAGACCCCGGCTTTCAGAATGACCAGAGTAAAAGTTCCATTCACTTTAAGTTTTTACTTTTAACCACATTTATCCAATTTCACCATCCTGATGTCTGTTTCACTTAAATATAAATGATAAAGACTAAATACAAGAACATATATTCTATAGGCTGAGGCCTGGAAGAGCAGAATACAGCTAGGACTGACATCTCAAGTTATAATGAGACAGGATGACAGCGCTGGCACAGCTGCTTTCAAAGATAGGACCAACAGAGATGAAGCAAAGCACTGGTGGCTGACTGGTTTTACTGATGCGGGACACCTTAGGAGAATAAAAAAAATACTTTCCCCCGATGGTATCCACAAAGTATCCACAAAAAAAGCAGCAAAGGGAAGAAAAAAAGACTGAAAATAGTTTTCTTATAAGCCATTTTTATGCAAGTCGGGGCTTGATCAAGGTGCCTTACCTGGGATTTGCCCTCCAGAGAACAGGCATATCTTGGATTTCTATCAGGATGACTGAAATTCATTCTGAAGCATCTTCAAGGCTCAGAAAAGTGTGCACAGTACAGAACTATACTGCTAAATTTTAAAGGGAAAATGGCATACAGAATTTATATTATTTATATGTTATAGAGGAGTCTCATTTTACATGAAGCATATCTCATCATTCACTGTCCAGTTCTTTTAATGGATAATAATGTTCATTCAAGAATTCATTCTGCAATAGACAAAATTCAGTGTAACTGATACTAAAGGCAAAAATGAGAAGTGTTATCTAATAAACATTAAGATCGTAAACCAAATTAATGCAAAAATGGTCATTACGAGAAACTGATTTTTCCCCCAAACATTGTTAACATGCAAAAATGAGAAGTGATCAGGCTGCTGCATCAGAGGAAGAAATGTCCAAAAGCATTTGTCTGAGCTCTTTGTCATCTTTTAACGATGGAAAGTGTTTATCAATGACTATCAAGACACCAGGCAAACAATGATGCTAGACCCAAATGCTTAGCAATGTTTATCTGGTTCAGTGTGTGGATGGAAAGCAGTTATCGCACAGGCAATACTTCCTTTAATACATCACTGAACAGAATTAATAAAATGTATATTTTGAGACACCATTGAAGCATATCAACATTTTTAATTTCTTTGTTCATTTTGTGTTCTGTTATGAAACATGTAAGTTCATTCTGTCAGTATTCTTTATTCTATTTAAAAATAATAATATTAATCTGGTCACAGTCTATTGCTCAGAGATTGTTCTACTGAAAATTTCATTTTGTTGCTCTGGACAATATAAGACCAGCCCTTCATTCTGTTTAAAATTATTTGTTGGCTATTCTTTCAGCAAGGATTCAGCAGTATTCTTAGTAATGTGAAATCCTCAGTAATATCATCTCTGGTGGAGTTTCATTGTGTTGTAATCTTATTGTAATTCCTGTTGCATTTTTAGAGGAAGTACAGCTTTCTGTTTAATGATTGTACATGATGAATCAGCCGCAGGCTGTAGACGCTGTACCTGGCATCACCAGAATTCTGAACAGAAGTGGATAGTGTCACAGTTCATTAGCGACGCTATCTCAAATTGGACCACATCTGCTAAGATACATTTGAACACGGTATTTAACCTAAATTGCTTCAGTAAATTATCCAGCTACAGTATATAAATGGGCAAAAATTAAGTCACTTTGGATAAACAAGGTTAACCACTAAAAAAGTGATACATGACTATGCAACATTACACGATTTAAAGTGCACAATTTAGCTGAAAATTTTCTTTGTTCTCAAAATCAAATCTTCAATATATTCACTTATTTAAGAAGATTTTTTTGTCAGATGGCTGATAATGAATAGTGCTACAGTATGGAGGTCATTACTTAATCTTCTGTCTTTCTCATGATCACTCTTTATTTATCCTAAATATCCATCATTCCAGTCACCCATTTTCCATAACCACTTATCCAGTGCAGGGTGACACTGAGCCAAGGGACAGTGTGGACAGCATGATAGTACATCACAGGGCATGCACACACGCACAAACACTGGGGGAGGAAACCAGAGCATGGAGAGTATGTGCAAACTCCATATACTTAGATCAGAAGCAAGAATGAAACCCCCAACCCATGAGGGCACAGTGACAAATGGACTGTCACATAAATTTTGTAATTTCTGCCATTATGAGAATTTTTCAACTATACTTATACAAAATTTTGCTTCAGTAAAAATGGAGGTAAGTTTCATTATAAGTACTATAACACACAAAGCAATGTTTTCAGATACATCAATTTTGAGGACAACACAAATCATGTATAATTTGTCCAGCTCTGTTTTTTGGCTGGTTCCTTTTCTGATTCATGGAGATGGAATACGGTTCCACAAAGCTGCCACTTGCTCACTGATCGTACAGCAGGAGTGAATGAGAGACCTCTCAAAAATGTGTAAATGAATCAGATCTGAAGGACGGTAATTGTCTGCTTGGCTGAGCAGGCCACAGTGAGCAATATTATACAAGCCAGCTTCAAATGCAGTGTCTAAAAAGGCCTGAGCTCAGAGAGCATTGGAAGCTTGTGGCTTTGGGGAGGGAGGGGGTGTTGTAAAACAATGTGAAAGAGTGGTTTCAACACAGAATGATGATTTTAAAGAATGATGTACAAAAAAAGGTAAACTCAGCTGTACCTAGGTAAAGGGCTAGACTTGTGAGTGGCTCTTTCTTTGCATTCCACTCATCCCTAACTACCAAAATCAGAAGGAAGGTTGCATCCTTTTACATCTGAAAACAGTGAGAAAGTTTGTGTTGTGGTGTATGTTGATAATAAAGGGCAAGTGTAGGGCTGTCGCTATTGATTATATCAATAATCGAGTAATCTACCAATCAATCTGACAATTCCTCAAGTAATAGTTCAGAGTATAATTAAATATAATATAATCAGCAGTGGGTAAGATTCCTCTAATCTGCTAACTGCTAATTACTGTAGGTAGGCTAATGTTTTTGTTAGTGGATTAGTGTTTCTGCTAATTTTGAAAACCGCTAGCAGACCAATTACCTTACGCTAAATTTAGTTCCAGTAACTTAATCCGCTAACATTTTTTTGCAGGTAAAATAAATAAGTTTAGCAGTCAAAAACATTTGTCAATCCTAAAATCACTCATATTTGTTCTGGTATTTTGTGAGCATGTCTGCAATAGTATATCTGGCTCAGTGTTGGCTGACTATGTGTAAACACAAGACGTTATTGGTCCATAAAGTTGTATTTAAGATAGTCTGGGCTAAATGTAAGTGAACAAAGTCCATTTAAACTGGGGTACCCTGAACTAAGGAGAACTGGGGCCTGTATCATAAAGCTGGATTTCTTTCTTAGTCGCATAACTTGTCAGATTTCTGGTACCCTAATTTGAATGGACTTTATCTTTGTTCACTTGCATTTAGCCCATACTACCTTAAATGGAAGAGGTTATCTGTCTAAGCAAGATATCCGTTGTTGGCCCCTGGTTATTTTCATTTATTTTCCTGGTTCTGATTGACTGAGCTATAGACTAATAAAGAGGTGAGACCATTGTTCCTTGTTATTGGTAAATGGTGTCAAGTTTGTAGTCCCCAATTGGCTTCACTAAGGGCAAAATTCCAGCATGAGCCAGTCGAGGAATAGTACTCCTCTGACAAAAAATGCTTCTGTCTTGCAAAAGGGAATATCATTGAAAGAAAATTTATTCTGGAAACTCTGCAGAATCCAACGATCCCCAATTGGGTAAGTCCATATTGTCACATAATTTAGAAGGAAAATTTCAATGGATGCTTTTTAATAATTCATTAACCGAGATTAATGGAGTACTCGTAACAACTCTAGAAGAGTATTTAAAATGTTTAGTCAAGGCAAGCTCAGTTATTGGACTTCTGTACTAACCACAGTTTGTCCATAATTAACACCATGTTCAAACATAAGGGTGTTCATACTGTACAGTAAGTGCACCAGGTTCCAGAGCAGCCTAGGCAGTTCAACGATTGATTTTGTAATCTTATTGTCAGATCTGCGTGTGCAATGCTTTGGAAACCCAGGTGAAGAAAACAGCTGATCTGTCAACTGATCACCACCTGGTGGTGAGTTGATCAGATGGTGGAGGGAAATGCTGCATAGACCTGGTTGACGCAAACGTTTAGTGAGGGTGTGCTGGGCGCATCTGACGGATGTGTGTGTCCAGAAGATCATCAACTCACACCTCTGGCAGAACTTCTCTTGCATCCTAAGGAAGGCGGGGGACATTGAGCTTGAATGTCTCCCAGTGGTGGACACCAGTGGTAAAGTGAGCAGCTGACGGGTACTGGCAGACCAAGCAGAATGCAACTTTGGCAGTTGCTGAAGCAAAAAATTGGGTGTGGAAGGAGCTTTGTCAGGTGCTGGAAAATGACTTTTAGTCAGCCTCAAAGAAATTCTGGCAAATCATCAGATGACTCAGAAAGGGGAAGCAGGACTTTACCCATGCCATTTACAGCAGGGATGGAGTGCTATAGACCTGAAATGGGCGTAGTCAGGTGGAGGAAGGAATATATTAGGACCTCCTGAATCCCACTGGTATGCTTTCCTTGGAGGAAGTAGTGCTGGAAAATTCAGAGAAGGTCTCACCCATCTCTAGGGCTGAGGTCACTTAAATCATGAAAAATCTTAGGCGGTAAGGCTCTGCCTCCCTGGGAAGTCTATGCCGGGGAACTGGAGAGGAGGGCCAATTCAATGATCGAACCTCAGATCCAAGAGGAACAATGCGGATTCCATCCTAGTCGTGGAACACTGGACCAGCTCTTCATGTTCCCAAGGATACTAGAGGGTTAATGGGAGTTTTCCCAACAAGTCTACATGTGGGAAAGGCTGTGTCCCTCAGGAGGTGCTTTTGGAGTATGGGATATGGTGTCCATTATTATGGGCCATCAGGTCCCTGTATAACTGGAGTGAGAGCATGATTTGCATTGTCAGCAGTAAGTCAGACTCATTCCCGGTGGATGATGGATATTTATGGACAGAATTTCTAGGCATAGTGAAGGGATGGAGCGGGTCTGGTTCAGTGGGCTCAGGATCACGTCTTTGCTTTTGCATTTGATGCAATCCTGTTGGCATCACTGGGCTGTGATCTGCAGCATGCGCTGGGATAGTTTTTAGCTGAGGTTGAAGCAGCCAGGATGGATCAGCACCTCTAAGTGAGTCATGGTTCTCAAGCAGAAAACGGTAGATTGCTCTGTCCTGGTTGAGGATGGGTTACTGCCTCAAACAGGCCAGGTCCTTCCTACTTTTGGAGGTGCAGCATGACATACCGCAGCATGCTTTCTATGGTGCTGCGAAGTTCACCCAGAGCTGAGTGTGGAGTGCAGCTCCTTTGAGTTTCCTTAAGAGCTTGAGCTTTCTTCATAAGGTGGGAGGTTTTAAGGGACTACGACAGGTTGTCTATTACTGTATGTGTACTCTCAGGAGTCTAATATTATTGATCTTCTCCACCTCCTCACCGTTCGTTCGGAGAAGGGGATGGGTGGTCTTCCTGGATCTCCCAAAATCCACTGTAAAGTAGACAGAGTGCCTTTATTGTCCTATAAGGATATTTTTCTTCACAATCTGTTCCAGTACAAACACAAGTACATTACAGGCCTCTAACATGTTGAACATGTTAGGCACAGATACATAAAACGGCACACATAAACATACACACAATATACACACAATTAGTAGCGGAAATTTGATGGGTACAAAATTAATGTGGCAAGTTAAGTGCAGCTATGGCAGTAGGGACGAAACTCTTGCCAAAGCGAGCCTGTCCATTTCAGAGTCCTGTATCTGCGACCTGATGGCAGCAGAGTAAACTGTGTGTAAAGAGAGTGACTAGAGTCATTGGTTATGGTGCTTGTGAGGCGAATGGCAGCTCTGTGGTTTTCCTCAGATAGATCTGCAATGGGAAGGCAGATGATCCAGCTGCTCTATGTGTGATCCTGCTAAGTCTCTTTTTATTAGATGAAGAGAGCATGCTGTAGAAACAGGGAGAACAGTACAACAGGATTGGTTGGATAATGCTCTCGTACAGTAAGATAATAATCTCTTTGGTTTGTGTGAGGGTCGAGGAGGTCTGATTTCCATTTCTGACATTTTGTGGTACGTTGGTGGGAAAATCCAGAATCCATGAGCCGAGTGAAGATCTAAGCCAAGGTCGATAAGTTTCTGTAACAGTGTATGGAGTATTAGCATACTAAAGGCAGAGCTAAAGTAACCGAATAGCATCCTTACATATGTGTTTGGATGCTCCGGGTGGGACAGGGCTGCATGAAGTGCAATTGCACAAACTTACGGTGTGCGGCTCGAGACCCTGCCTGGTCCTGCTGCTTTGTTGGTGTCTATTTTCATTAGAGCGGATCTCGCCTGGTGGTGCTGTAGGAGAAGTACATGCTCCTGCTTGGGTGGTGCTATTTGAGCTCCAGCTGTATTATTTTGGTTATCAAAGTGGGTGAAGTACTAGTTCCAGGCATCAGAGAGTATGGCACTGTTGCTGATCTCCAGGGTGCTTTTCTTGTAATCTGTCATGGTTTTAATACCTTTCCACATACTGTAGAGATTGTTGTTTTCAAAATGCCCCTAATGCACTTTTTGTACCTCCACTTGGCTTCTCTGATGCCCTCAATCAGTCCTCTATGGGCACTTCTGTAAGCTAATGTGTCTCTCGATTTAAAGGCGACATTGCATACCCTGAGCAGAGACCATACTTAGCCGTTCAACCGTGGCTTCTGGTTCAGAAATACCTTGACTGATTTGCTGGTCTCACTGCAGAAGTTTATGTAGACTAAGTGTATTCCTCCAAAATTCCTCCAAATTGCACTCCTTGTCCAAACACCTCCCAGTCAATGTCTTGCATTTCGGTGGCAATTAATTGCATTTTATTGGCATTGTACTTGTATTCGTATGAGTTGAATCTAAATTGAATCTGATCAGTTGTGAGGTGACACCACTCAAAACTTGAACAGATTTAACAACTGATTTTATACTGAAAATCAGAGGTTTGTATGCAAGAATCAACATCAATGAAATGTGGTCCAATAGGCCAAGGTGTGGAGTTGGAGCAGCTTTGTATGCCCCCCAGGATATTCGTGTTCCCTTGCTCGAGGATGTTTCCAAATTTGGGCAGTAACAAATTTAGCTGCATGTGATTGAAATCTCCTGCCACAATCACAGCTCCCTCTGGGTAAAGAGTAAGCTGGCTATTAATAGCATCATGCAGTTTCTTCAAGATAGCTTAGCGTTAGCATGTGGTGGTATGTATAAACAGCAGTGATTACGATGGCAGTAAACTGCCCTGGTAAAAAGAAGAGTCTGCATTTCACAATCTGGTATTCCGTATTTGGTATGCTGTGTATGTGTCCAAATAATGTCTGTGGAAGTGCACCATCTGGTGTATGTGTCCAAACAATGTCTGTGGCAGTGCACCATCTTGTGTATGTGTCCAAATAATGTCTGTGGCAGTGCACCATCTTGTGTATGTGTCCAAATAATGTCTGTGGCAGTGCACCAACTGTTGTTAACATAAATACACACTCCTCCATCATTTCTTTTACCAGACTCATTTCTTTTAACAGAGTGGCCTAATAGCTCGAATGCCATGTTGGGAACGATGCTGTCCAGTTGTCCAGCCAAGTCTCCCTAATATTACACAGCTGTGCATGTTGTGCAAAGTGATCCTCTGTCTCATTTCATCCATCCTTACTGGCAAGTGCATTGGTAAGGAAGAGACTCTGCAGGGCTGATTTGTGCTTAGCTTTGCTCGTGGGATTATTTTCTTACCCCACTTTTGCTTCCTTTCCCTGAGCTGCCCCCATAACTTCCTCAGCGGCATGCTGGTAAGTATGATGGGCTCTGGTAAGCACAGATCTCTGGTGGTAAAGAATTCCACATAACAGGGGTATGATCCTCGCACCAATCTCTCTTAACAAACCTTTCACTTGTAGTATGTTCGTGCCCTGACTACTCGGACTGGCTAACATGAAACACAAAACAGCAAAACTACTCCTCTTCTGAGAGAACCAAGCCGCTGTGTTACCACACGCTACCATCTTGTTGCTTGTCAGTTGCAAAAGTAAAATAATTTACGATACAAAACTATTGAGGAAATGAACATCTTATGATACTGACTGATTGTCTGTTGTGAGTGACATGCAAGTTTGAAAAACACTTTAGCTAGTTGTATGTTATTTCACCCTAAAACTGTATCATAGTGCCTATTTGGGGAAAATGTTTGAGGGATCATTAAGTCAGAGCTACAAGTCATATAATTTTAAAATCCCTAATAAGTTTAGGTAACGTCAATTGCTCTGCACAAAATTCAAACATTGCATTTCATTGTAACATTTCATTCTTATTGATGGATTCTCATGTTTGTGAGAATGACTAAATATAGTTCTCTACCACTATGCTTCCATTTTCAAAAAAAAGGTTTTCTGTGAATTTTAATTATGTTCACAATGTAAATAAAAGGGTCCATCTTCCATGTTTTGCTTGTTGCAAAAATCATTGAGTGCGTAACCCCATTTTCTTGCTTGATGAATTAATAATGCTTCTTGCATGATTGCACCTTCTTTTTCAGATCGCATGTGGTGGGTGCCATCACACCAATGAGGGGACATTACACGTAACTCAAAACAGCGTAACTTTTTAAGCTCCTGATGGGAGAATAGACCCCTAATTTTTCTGTTTTACATCCATTGTGTAATGCTGTGGTAATGCAGTACTAGAGCTATACATCCCTTTTAACAGCATGTACAATAGAAGTGTCTTTAAAGAGAATCATTTCTCCAGTTGTTCCCAATGTTTTAATTTTAATTCTATTTTTGTGCCATGTTTGAAATTTCTCATCCTCTTGGTTGTGGGTATGCATACAAAAAAGAACATTGAAATTCAGAATGTGTGGTGATTATTGATCAGAGAGCAATGTGATGTCTGGGACTTTGGATGAATGTTGGACTGTTTTTAGTCCCTTAAACCTAACCCCTTCCCCGAGTTCCATATGTTTTACAATTTTAGCATTATTTCATGTCTTTTGCAGTAACGGTAATTAAGATTAGATTTATGTGTATACTTTGTAAAATAAAGTAATATACACTCACCTAAAGGATTATTAGGAACACCATACTAATACAGTGTTTGACCCCCTTTCGCCTTCAGAACTGC
>JAODLD010000113.1:25887463-25915230 GCA_026781065.1 Mormyrops boulengeri
TTGTCTTGACCAGGACCACACCCCTAAATGCATTGAAGCAACTGCCATGTGATTGGTTGCTTAGATAATTGCATTAAAGAGAAATTGAACAGGTGTTCCTAATAATCCTTTAGGTGAGTGTAAATATAGCCACAAAAGGTTTAGAAGTGAGTAGTGAGTTGTAGGGTGAACAATGCAGAAATAGCAATTGCTTCGGTGGTCAGTGGATTCCCACCAAATACTTGATAGAAGAAACTTTATGGATATCTTTTCCATTCTGTACCTTCCTGCAACAGAACAAAATAAATTTGTGATAATAAACAAATAAATAATAATAATGGAGTTTTTAGGTGAAATGAGATGCCAGGGTTTGTCTTGATCCCCAGCAGGCATGTAGAAATATGCCTTGAAGACCTCACACATCTTAGAAAATGCTATCACAAAGTACTATATTAATAAATAGTGAAATGCATCTGCTGGATGTGCAGCCTCTTGATTCCATCTTAGAAAATGCAGATATATATTCATTTAGGCAGCTGGAATGAAACTGAAGGGGTGAGCTTTAGGTTTGCAGACGACACAACAGTGGTGAGACAACCGCGAGTCCCAGTACAGAGAAGAGGTCAAGTGGTTGATGAAATGAAAGTGAATACGAAAGTTCAAACAAGGAGACCTAAAGAATGCAAGCAGATCCAATCACATCGATCAGGGGTTTATATAAGGAGCAAGTCTAACCCACTTCTTTGCCATTATAGCTATTCGGTTCGACCTCCTCCTCCCCTCCACCACCTTCGGCTCCCCGTCCTGATCCTGGGTCGGCTCCTTCACCTCCTGCCTGGTCCGGGGTTGGCTCCTTCGCCTCCTGCCTGGTCACCCAGCCAGATTTGTTGTCATCTGAGGCGATGGAACCGACGACCAAGAGACGATCTTCGCCAAACCAACGTTCTCTTTTTTATTTACATTGTTTAATCAAATAAACACTCGTGTCATCTATCCATTGAGGTCTCCTTGGTTGAACTGGTGTCACACTGTTACAGTTACGTAGTTCAAAACGCTGCTGCTAGGCTTTTAAACCAGTCTGAACAGAGAGCACATATTACTCCAATTTTGTATTCTCTGCATTGGTTGGCAGTTCTTTTTAGAGTTCATTTTAAAATCCTGGTACTCACTTATAGAGCGCTGCTTGGTCAAACTCCTAAGTATATTGCTAGTCTACTCCAATGCCACATAGCCAGCCGGGCTCTTAGGTCTCGTCACCAAGACCTTCTAGTCGTCCCCCACACACGACTTAAGACACGTAGGGAGTGTGCTTTTCTGTAATATTCTCTAATTTATTTTTTAAGTGTTTCTATTACTCTTGTTTTTTCATATCTTTCACATTTTCGCTTGGTATGCATATTTTTATTGTTACATTTTTTTGTATAGCACTTTGTGACTTTTGTCTGTGAAAAGTGCTCTATACTGTAAATAAATTTTACTTACAACAATTTGTCTTGAAATGTTAATAAAATAAATCTGATTATTTTTGACTTCAGGAGGAATCCTGCTGCTCACGCTTTACTGGGCATAAATGGCTGTGTCAAAGTTCCTTTTAGTACAAATAACAGAAGACCTCAGCTGGATTCTCAGCACCACAACAGTCACCAAGTATGCCAAGTAAGGTCTCCATATCTTGCAGAGGCTGAAGGAAACAGGCCTCCCCACTCCCATCCATCCTCACCACCTTCTCCAGAGGAACCACAGAAAGCATCGTCTGCAGCTGTGTCAGTCTTACTGGAAAATCGCCAACCGAAAGTCTCTGCAGTGGATAGTGAAGATAGCGGAGAGGATCACTGGAGTTTCTCTCCCAGCCATAACAGTATGTCGTCCATCTGCCACTGCTGCAGACCCCTCCCAGGCCTCCCATGAACTGTTCATCCCCCCGCCATCTGGCAGCAGAAGGTTTGGGAGCATCCGGACCAGCACCATGAGGACTCTCACCCCCAGCACCTGAAGAAGGACAAGTGCTGCACCCCCACCCCGGGCAACCTCCTCCCTCTGCTACTTCATTCCAAACTGCACATGGACACTTTTAAACAAAGACTCAGAAGATAAGAAAGGCAAATCGCCATACAGTAACTGCATATTTTATCAAAAGTGAGTCATGAACAAAATTTGGTCTCCTGGGTTCTGGTTTATCTTAGCTCAACTATCCTTTCAGTTCAACTATGCTGTTTTGAAAAAAACTGTGAAAATAACTGCAAAATTTACACTAAACCCAAAGCACAACATCCTTTATTCTCAGTTTCAGTGTCAGGGTAATTATTGTGTTTTGCCTTTGTAGGGCAGAATACTTGCACTGTACTGTCTCCGCCTTTTCTTCAGCTTACACTCTTTCTATCAAGATCTTATGTTGCTATAACTTGCCTTGATGTCCCTTTTGCACTTCATGTTGTACATTATGTTGCATGGTCTAGTCTATGTGTAAACGTAGTATGTAAAGTATATTTTTTAGTCAACGTGTTATATGTCATAGTATACTGTTTAGTAAATGTAGCACTATGGGGCTCAGGGAGATATTTCATCCCAAATGTATACATGTATATTGATAGGCTGACAATATCTAAAAAGATCAAAGATCTTTTGTATCTCATCTCTAATTGGCCCTGATGCTTAACACTGGTGTTCCTCAAAGCTGTGTGCGGAGCCCTCTTCTCTACACCCTCTACACCCATGACTGCATACCAAGACATAACCTGAACACTGTCATTTTTGACCTTTGAAAGTGTTGAGTCTTCTCATGGCACCTATTCAAATAGTCCTCAGAGAACATCCTGGCACTCAATAGCATTAAAATCAAGGAGCTCATGATCAACTACAGAAAACATAGTGATGAGATTGCACCAGTCTAAATCAACACTACAGCACTATTTAAACCTACACATCTAGCCTAAAAAACTGCTTATTTCCCGTGGCCATTACCAGACTGAATCAGGCACTGAGATAACCCCGCCATTCTGTTGATGTTCCATGTCATGCATTTTAATATATAAATATAAAATATATTTTTTTAATCCTTGAAATGCACTTTACAGTCTTTCTTTGGATTTTTATGTATATATCTAAATATATATATATATATTTTTTTTTAAATATATGATGTATATTCTATATTCATTATATTTCTAGTTCTATATATTTATTCATATTTTATATATTTTCTTCTCTCTTTTTTGGAAGCATCGCTCTGCTTTGCTGTGTACATTGATAATAAAGATATCTGGTAATGCTTTAGATTAACTGCATCTTCATAATGTATTCATAGAACATTCATAGGCAGCATGTAAGAATACCCTAAAATCCTGACATGCTTTAACATATGATTATACAGTGATGTTTATCATATAAGATTTGATAATAATGTATATTAAAGCTCGTAAGGTACACTACCATTCAAAAGTTTGGGGTGACTTAGCAATTTCTTTGTTTTCCACAAAAGCATACATGAAATGAGTTTGAATAGGAAATGTGGCTAAATAAAGAGGGAATAGTCATTGACAAAGTTAGAAGTAATCATTAAAATAATAATTGTGTTCTTCAAACTTCACTTTTGTCAAAGAGTCCATTTCCATTTGCAGCAATTACAGCCTTGTAGACCTTGGGCATTCTAGATGTCCATTTGTCGAGGTAATCTGACGAAATTTCACCCCGTGCTTCCAGAAGCATCTCCCACAAGTGGGTGCTTGATGGGCACTTCTTACATACCATTCGGTCAAGTTGCTCCCATAACAGCTCAGCAATAGAGTTGAGATCCGGTGGCTGTGCTGGCCACTTCATTATACACCGAATACCAGCCGACTGCTTCTTCCCTAAATAGTTCTTGCATAGTTTGGAGCTGTGTTTGGGTCATTGTCCTGTTGTAGGACGAAACTGGCTCCGGTTATGTGCCACTTTACCATCACCAAAGCAGCTCCAGACCATCACATTGCCTCCACCATGCTTGACAGATGTCATCAGGCACTCCTCCAGCGGCTTTTCATTTGATCTGTGTCTCACAATTTTTTTCAAATTTAGATTTGTCTATCCATAGAACTTTTTTCCAATCTTCGTCTGTCCAGTGTCTGTGTTCATTTGCCCATCTTAGTCTTATTTTTATTGGCTATTCTTTTTCTTTGCAGTTCTGCCTCAGAGGCCAGCATCCCGGAGTTGCCTCTTCACTGTTGAGACTGGTCTTTTGTGGGCACTATTTAATGGAGCTGCCAGTAGAAGACCTTTGAGGCATCTGTTTCTCAAACTACACGCTCCAACATATTTATCCTCTTGCTCAGTTGTGCACTTGGGCCTCCCTCTCCTCTTTCTGTTGTGGTTAGAGCCAGTTTGCGCTGCTCTAGTAGTACACAGCATTGTATCAGTTTGTGCTGCTCTCTGAAGGGAGTCGTACACAGCATTGTACAAGATCTTCAGCTTCCTGGCAATTTCTCACATGGAATAGCTTTCATTTCTCAGAACAGGAATAGACTGATGAATTTCAGAAGAAAGTTCTTTGTTTCTGACCATTTTGAGCTTGTATTAGCAAACACAACACTCCACTAAATGCTGCTGATAATTGGCCTCTGTACACCTATGTAGATATTCCATTAAAAAACAGTCGTTTCCAGCTGTGACAGTCATTTACAACATTACAGTAAGTTACAAAAACTTGTAAGCTAGTGTCGGTCGATATGTCTTGTCAATGTCATAACAGCCGCGATACATACTGCTATATTTGTGGCGAATATACGCTTGCGCCTCAGAGACGCTCAATGACTGCTCTTGTGAAGAAAGCATATCATCTGTACTTCAGCTATAAAATCGGTGATCAAGACAAGGAATGGGTGCCTCACATTTGTTTTGTGACATGTGCTGTCGAGAGGCTCTCGAAAGACAATGCCATTTGCTGTTCCGATGATATGGCAAGAACAGAAAGACCATGTGACAGACTTACCTCTGTTTGGCTAATGTATCTGGTTTCTCTGCCAAAAACAAGAAGTCAATTGAATACCCTAATCTGCCTTCAGCAATGAGACCTGTGCCATATGCAAACAGTCTTCCAATTCCAAAACAACCAGAGGAATGGACCTTATATGAACCAGATGAAGAAACTGCAATGCAGGGAACTGGCAGTGACAATGATCTGGATTTTGAACCGTGCTCATCAGAGTGGTGATAGAGTGGTGACTCTGAGTCTAGGGAACTGCCAGTAATTGGAAGGTTGCTGGTTCAAACCTCGTATATGCCTAGAGTGATTCTACGCTGTTGGGCCCTTGAGCAAGGTCCTGAACCTGCAATTGCTTCATCCTGGGTATGATGTTAATGTGCATCTAACCCTGCAAGGAGGTCCTTCAATTTGGGGGTTGGTGGCAGGATTCGCACTCCAACCACTGGAAAAAACCTCACATTGGTCCATTTGGACTAGCATGGGGCTGAGGTATCACCCGCCACATGGCTGCACTCAGGTTCTCATCCCTGATGTGGTTTGTCATGTGGTGGGTGTGACAACTTGCTGTAATCATTGCATGCTCCTTACCTCCTCCTCCCTCATATCAGGTGATCCACATCTCATAACACAGTCAGAATTAAACTATCTTGTCAGAGATTTGGGTCTGTTGAGAACACAAATCAAATTTCTGGGTTCGAGACTGCAGGAATGGGGTTTGCTGTATATTAATTTCTGCTGATTACTGCTGGACACTGCAAGGTGATGCACCTGATATTGAATACAAACGAAAATCAAGAACAAAACACTTCTAATTATGTTGAACTTAATAGCATATGAGAAACATAAATGTGATTAAATACATTATTGCTGGTAAACAGTTGGCTGTCTATTTCTCAGAGTTCCTACGTGATGCACACCCACCACATACCTGTCACAAATCAGCAAAAACCTTTCAGGAAACAAAACTTTTCAGAAAAAAATTGTTCTATAGTGTAATCACACAGCAACACAAGAAAACAGCCACAATGACCCACTGAGGAACAGAACAAGAGCAGGCACTTAAATAAATGCTAGTCAGGGCATGTGAGCAGAGCGGGAGTGAAAGGATTTTGGCTGGAGCGGGAGCTTTGGGAAAAAAAATTAAAAACTCAAGCGTCACCCACTCATGTCTTGAAATAAATCATTTCTGCTTGAGTGTGGATTTGGCTGCTGGAGTTAGCCAGGCTACAGTTTGAGCTAAAAGTGAAAAAAAATGCAGATAATTTACTTTTTTGGAGCGAACAGTGAGCGATTTCATTGGAGCGGGGTGAAAACTGTCCGGAGTTGGGGGAGCATACTGCTCTGTGAGCGGTGAGTGGAAATTCTCATTGCTCTGCTACAGTACTAACAAGGCACAACACAAGACAGCTTCATATACTACAATAAGTGTTAGACCATTTTTGCATATCGCACTGAGACCATTCACATGAAACCAAAGATGAATATAAAGCTGCTGTGGTTCTTTTGCTATCCATCCATGCTTCTGACACAAATTGTTACAGGGTCCAATTATCCACTATTTTTTCTTGTGGTAGCACTAAATCAAACTAAACCAGTACCAAGACAGATCATATACAATGCACAGGCAGAAATAAAGCAATATTGCGCAAAACAGTCTTGATTCCATTTCTATCAGTTTCAATGTCAACTAAAGACTGAAGGCCAAAAACAGGGCTCTTCATTTAGCACCCTCTGGGCTAAATGTCCAGTTTCTTTTTATTGACCCTTTCATTGATTTTTTCCCAACTAACATGCCCATTCTATTTGTATTTTGATTAGCTAGCTATTTACCAGATCATATGGCCGAGATGTTGCTGCCTTTGGTTTAAAAAAAAAAAAGAGAGACGTCGATGGCAAAAACAGATCATTTGACAGTAATTGGACCCATAGATACTTGTTTGTTTCTGTCGTAATGAAGCCCACATAGAATTAGGTTCCTGAGAGCTAACGAGTGACAAAAGAACACAAATGACTAACTTTAGCACAAACTTTCCACTGGTCTATAATGTTTGCCACAAACAAACTTCAAGGGCTAGCCTCATGCTATGAACGCTGATGTAGTGCTATGTGTGTGTGTGTGTACATGGAGTGTGTGTTCTCCTTGTGTTGTATGGCTTTCTTCCAACTACTATGCATTGGCGTCCCACTGGATAGCACTGCCCATGACAGTGTGCATATCCATCCATCCATCCATCCATCCATATGCATATTATAGACAATATAAAGACAGCTCACCTAAACTACATATTTTTGGACTATTGGACGTAATGTAAATAACTGGGAGCATGTGCACACTTCAGACACAAAGCACTTGGAGATCGGGGGCTAAAACCTGCATCACTGGAAGTGTTCCAGTACTGCTCACATCACAGTAGTGCAAGCTAGAAACCGCATAGCTGCCGCTAATTAGCATTTCACATTTCTATCACTTGTGAAGTGGGACATTGAACAGTAAGTCAAATGTGGAGTGTTGCAGCATTGATGAGTTTGGCCTCTCATTTTATGCAGTAGATTTTTTTTGGATGTTGTCTAAAGAATCATTTTTCTCAGATATATTAAAATGCTTAGGAAAGCAATTTTGTGTAGGAAAGCCTATTTTCACTTTTGCTCGCTATGTAATCTCTAGGGTTGTCTGCTATGTCGTACCCTTGCTTTCATTCATATTAAAAGTGACAGTTGTAAATTAGTGAATGAATAGAGGGATGGAACACATTCATATAGAAGTGCAATATGGCTCTCAAGAGTGGACCTTTTGCCATGCTGAAACTGAAAAATAATTAACATCCATGGAATGGAATTACTAATCAGGACCTAGTATTTAAAGTAATGGTATAAATATGTATAGAAAACTGACAAGGTCATATTTTTCCATGAAAGACAGTTTTTGTTGGAATCTATCTGAATATAAAACACATTCTCTGGCGTCGCCAACAAACTTTTTCTTGTCTAAAAACTGCTTTAAGAAATATTTACTTCCCTGTAAGAGAGAATCACACTCCAATGACATGCAGGTTGATGAAAATGATGATTACCCCTGGACTGTTTAACAGCACAACCGTAACTGTAATTTGAGAGCTTTGAACAGTGTCTGGTAGAGACTCTCCAAGGAGAGCTTTTAGCTCTGAATGGATACAACAATTGAAGGTTCACATAACGTAGAAAATAACCCCAGTGGCATTGACAAAGAAAAAAAGAGACCTTAGGGTCAGTGGAATGCAGGAGAAAAGCAAACTAACTTAAGGCAACCTGTGCCAAGACAGGGAGAAGCCACATACACATGGGACCAGAAATAAACCCCCCAGTCATGGAGGTGCTGTATCTACAGCACTACCTACTGATCTGTGACCATGATGATCTGGGCTACTCTGATAATCCATCCATTCACCCATCCTTCCACTCATTCATTCATCCATCTTCCAAATGCTCATTCTATAGAGGTGTCTGTGGGGGCTGGGTAGTGAATGTATGCATCAATCAATGACTGATCTGAGGGACCACAACATTCATCAGTAACTAGTCAGGAAGATGGCGACATCTGCAAGGAATCTGTACATGTGTGCTTTGGCATGACATGAGGAAGCTGTTTATCTAATATGCACTATTTCTACACACTTATTCAGGCCAAAAAACAGGCAAATGACAAAACTAAGGCAGAGGGCAACACAGGAACAAAAAATAATAAACCAGCAGTAAACACAGGGCAACAGCTACAGCACATAGTAACAACCACACAATGACCCACTGATGAAAGAACACATGGACAGACATACTGTATGTACACATACAGCTCTGGAAAAAATTGAGACCACAGCAAAATTTTCAGTTTCACTCATTTCTCAGTTTACGGGTATGCGTCTGCATTTGCATTTTTTTTGCAAACTCCAGCCTGGCTCTTCCCTGTTTCTCATTGATGAAGAGCTTCTTTCTTGCTTTATGGGTCTTCAATCCTGCTTGTACAGTAGGAGGCTGTTCTGTTCTAGCAGTGAACTTCACACCACTTAATGTTCCCCATTCTTTTTGAAGGTCACGCTCCGATTTATGCGGCACTGCCAGATAAATTGATGATCATCTATGGCATTAAAAAGTTGCTTCTGCTCTCTACCTGGCTGGGTTTTGGTCATTGCCTGTGTCTCCTGCTTCACCTTGTTCTTGTGTACTGCAGTCTTTGAGCCTGGAAGCAGCCTGCCTCTCAGTGTAGCCTTCTGCCAGCAGAACAAACATTAAACTGGATTTTAAAAAGCAGATTTAAAAAATATAAAGTGGTCTCTTAATTTTGTCCAGAGCTGTGGACAATGAGGCTGAGAAGAGCCAGGTGTGGGCTGTTGCAAACAAAAGACCTGGGGCAATGAGGAGCAGCTCAGGTTAGAAAGGTTCAAAACACCAAGGGAAACTAAAATAAGGAAAACTGAACATTCTACAGCCAGGGAGCAAAGTACACTGTACAGAAATACGCCAAATAACTGACAATGATAGCACCAGAAATAAAGTTAAAGGGGGGAGTGCACCACTTAATTGGTATGGGAAAAATTCTGCAAATTGTTATACAAGCGGAATGTGCAATAAATGAATGTGTAGTTTCAGACCCACGTGTCACAATGAGGACTCAGAGCATTCAGGTAAAAACATTTACTAGCTTTCCCCATTTCCAGCCGATGCCCCCAGAACTCCTAAAAAATGCTAGAGGTTGGTGAGGGTGGGATGAGTACATTAGATGGGTGTTGAAGTGACAGGACTGTCCAAGGTATGCAATGCTGTCATTTCAACCTTTCTAGTTTACAATACATTGCATTCCTCACGATACAGAATTCATATGAGAAATAAAGGGAGCCTTGATAAAATGAGTTGATGTATGAAATTAAATGTCACTGCACAGCACTGGTGGGAGAAGTTGGACGATCCAGCTTCAGACAAAAGAAGAAATGAAAATAAAAAGGTGAAGCCACAAAAGACAAGGGAGCAGGACTGGGAACAGGACAAAGGCAGCCACAAATGCTAGGGACCACACACACACACGGCTGGAAGGCTACAGCCTCTGTACCACTTCCTCAAACCACTGAGCCATGCGGCAGTGCAGGGAAAACACACAAGGGTCTAATGAAGGGAACAGGATGGCCAGCAACACCTCCTGGCCAAGCGTGGAAGAGATACTGTAGGAAGAGCAGGGATGGACGGGCACTGACCCTGACATTAAGTCCATAAAAAGTATTCCATCCATCCACTACTGCTTTTCCGGATTGGGTTGCGGAGGCAGCAGTCTAAGCAGGGAAACCCAGACTTCCCTCTCCCCAGCCACTTCGTCCAGCTCCTCCGGGGGAATTCCGAAGCGTTCCCAGGCCAGCTGAGAGAGTCTTCCCCGGGGCCTCCTCCAAGTGGGACATCCCCAGAACACCTCACCAGGGAGGCATCCAGATGAGATGCCCGAGCCACCTCATCTAGCTCCTCTCAATCCGGAGGAGTAGCGGCTGTACTCTGAGGCCCTCCCGAATGACCGAGCTTCTCACCCTATCTCTAAGGGAGAGCCCAGCCACCCTGCGGAGGAAACCCATTTCAGCCGCTTGTATTAGCAACCTCATTCTTTCGGTCACTACCCACAGCACATGACCATAGAAATTTGGGAATGCCAGCAACACCAGGCGTGAACAGACAGCTACTTACCACACAGGAACATGAACAATGACCTTGTGGGGAAATGAACAAAGGCAGGAACTTAAATACACTGATAACAAGGACTAACAAAAGGCAGGTGTGAATCATCAAAAACAACCAATCAACAACATGACACAGGTGAAGCAACTAGCACTAATAAATACAGAACTAAGGAACTAAAGTCCTGAAACTAAGGAAACAAAGGGAAATACTACACTAGGGGAAAAAAACAAGAAAGCTAAGTACAACATAAAACCAGAAGAGAACACAAGGAGTGCAAACCTAGAATAGGAAACTCAGAAGGAAAACACTGGGGAACAGAAACTCAAAATACAAAGAAAGAGAGAAGTCATTAGCCAGCCATGAACCCATAACTGGGGGGGAATGAAGTCCCTAAGCCACACACTGAACCATGCAGCAGGGCAAGAAAACACAATGGGGCTGAAAGGCAAGACACAGGGTGGAGACCATTATAATGCATTATGAAGGTATGTATAGTGCTTCATAGACCATTCATACTGCATGATAAACATGGCTATAATGTGTTATGCCATTTTATAAATAGGTATAACATGTTCATAATACTTTATGACTGCATTATTATGTATTATCAAGGTAGCTATAACGCATTATGGTAAGAGCTTTAAATAAAATGTCTATCTATCTATCTATGTCTGTCTGTCTGTCTGTCTGTCTACAGTATCTATATCATTTATTTAAAAGCAGCTGGAATTATTTTGTTTATTTGAGATTAATGCATTCATTTCATCATGAGAAGGTTTTGTTCTAAAGAGTGTTCCATGCAATTAATGGCCAGATTTAGCGAAGTTTAGTTTCTAATAGCTAAAATATCTAAATTCCAAGTGTAGGTGGAGAGTAAGCTATTGCATATATAACTGATTTGAAGAAACATTGTAACAACAGCAAAAGACTACATTTATGTTTTAACCATTATGCAGAAAATGGCAAACAGCATTTCAGATTAGGGATAAATTCACATCAGCGCCTTACAAGATTGTTTTAGTTACTTACTTAGTTTAGTACTTATTATTTGGTAACTTAGGTTACCAAAACGTTGATAAGTATAAGTACTAAATTTTAAGTTGCAGCTATGATTTCATCTTGATATTAAAGATTTAACATTTATTTCTTTCTGAATGTTATGGCTGCCAATCAGAGCTTCCGAACAACCAAACTCAACCAGACCACCTCCCTGCCTCCTCACCTGAATTACAGACATACCTGCATCTATCTCTTAGTCTAAGGGGTATATAAGGAACATCACTAAACTAACACTTTGTAAAGTATTCAGCTTGCTACCTGCCAAACTGCATCAAAAATGTACTTGTCTTCAGATAATGCTTATGGATTTCAATTTGTATTTTGGTATATGTATTATTGTAGAGCATTGTTGACCTGTACCTGTTCCTTCTCGGCTCATGCTTTGTACCTGTTGTTGTTGTCACTCTGTGTCTTGTTTCTGTGAACTGTAACTCTCCACTTGGACTGTGATGAAAAAAGAATGCAATTGTATGAGGTAAACTCAAGAGAACTGTTAAGAAAAACTGCAAACGTGGAATGTATGGGGGTGCGCAATATAATGAGATCATTGTATAATATCTACTACCATATGATGTTGGAAGGGAAAATACACTTTTTCTTACATTTTTTTACAAACTTTACAAATTTGTAATATTTTATAAATAAAATATTTGAAGCTGACTTGAGCATTTCTCATTATAATCTATTAGCAATATTCTTCTCTGTCAGGCACTAAAGTGGTAATTTACATTTTATTGGATTTGAGGGTCGTTGGTTAGTGATAGTGCTTTGCATTACTTGTAGCGCAGAGAAGTAACATTTTCTGGAGCTTTTTCAGTTAGCAAACACATGCAGGGGCCTGATTGTTCTCAGTGCTTCCTGACAGTAATTTCCAAAACAAATAAATTTGAGCCTTTGGTCAATGTTATTTCCTGGAGTTCAAATTTCAACAGGAAATTGCCTGAAACATGTTTAATTGCGTTTGCTCGATCCTTTCCCCCCATTCAGGTAAATATATTGCTAAGGTAAGCTGACTATATCCACATATATCAAATACATAAAATTTTCCCCCCAAAAAATAAACTTATCAAAATTCTGAGATACATCTGAATCTCAAACTTCAGAAGGGTGCCAATGAGTCATGCTTCTATTCGTTTTGGTTTAAAGTGCTCCAGCACTGAAATTCTTTGTGGAGAGTGGTCAGGAAAGAAACCTTTTAGACTATATAATCAAAAAGTACCCAGGGAATCACTAAAAAGGTCTTCTTAATTATCAGTACAAAGTGCCTACTCCAAAAGGCCATGCTAATTTATTTTAAAAATCTATGATTAAATATAAATTAATGGCAGTTTAAAATATTATGGCATGGAAACCAAGTAAACTACAAAACAAGCCATATCAAAGCAGATTATTGTTGTTAGACATCTAAAACACAAAGCAATGGTTCTTCTGGCTTTCACCTGTGTGTACATTATAAGTTTGATATCTAAAATTAGCAGGGTGCTAATTAGCCTGGTGTTTGTGTAAACTGGAAATGACACCATGTGTCCCGCATGGCACCAGTTGATAAGCTTTGATATATGCTTCCCTGTGATTAGAGCCCATCCTGGTGACATTTGTCTACCAGATGTCACCTTCCTGGCTTTGTGTGCTACAAACTGCAACTAGGGACTATGGCAATGTAATTAAAATGTGTCCTTGTAGACCTGTTATTGATTTCCTCTCTGATCCTTCAGACCTTGCAAGTTACTCCCAAAATGATCAATAGGCTTCCAAAGACAAAAGACTGCCAAATATAGCCGCCTTTTACCGTTCACATCATTTTAAGCATCCTTGAAATTTTTATAATCATCCAAAGTATTTGTTTTTGTTTGGAAATGTATGGTTTTTAGTTTCTCATTCTTCTTCAGAATAAAAGGGTTTATGTGGATTTCAATTAAGTTACAATGTAGATTAAAGAGTCCATTTTCCACTTTTGCTCAAAATCAATGAGTAAGTTGTATTAATGAGTAAGTTGTTTTGCAAATGTTTTTTTGCATGTGTGTGTGTCCGTTTTGTTTCAATAGAACCTTTCACCTGGCGTTTTTATAAAAACAGCAAAAGTATGCCATAATAACTGCAATACATATGAAAAACTTAACAGTGAAGTGTAATGCACATCATATAAAGAAGGCTGATGGGGAAATTTGTGAATTAACACCCAGGCATTTCTGAGCTTTACCCAGTTCAGGCTGCTCAACTTTAAAACACTGGCCTTTTTCTCCTCTGTAAGTCCTGGATGCAGCCCTCCATTTTTTTTCTTCCATTCTTTCACCCTGAGCTCATTTGGCTTGATATATTTAATGTGTCCCCGCTGTTCTCTGCTCTTGTAGTTAAAATAGTAGTGAATAATATCATGACATGGCTTCATTCTTTGTCATTAGTAGACAACAATAGAAAAAAGCAATAGATAATTCAAACAGCTAATTACAATTAGGCCACAGCAATTTGCTTAAAGTTATGTTTCATTCTCCTAGCAAGACATTCTTCTGCTATGGGATCAGCATTTACACGTTGTCTATGGCGTGCTGATTTTACTTTGTTTGTTAAGGACCATTTCAGATCTCAGAAGTCACTCTAACGTTTCATTCAACGATGTTGTCGTTGCCCGGGGGGTTCAACAATGGTAAAAAATTGCCCTTTTTGGGGCCCTTTTTAGTTTATAAAATATAAAACATAAATGTTTAAGAAATAGATGACATACATAATTACCACTGTGAAATTTCATTGCATCAGTTGTTTTGGTAATTTTGTCATGAATTGTTACAAGGTAGAACATGAACCCACCTGAATGAAATTATGGAAAAGTTCAAGCCAATTTAAGATGAACTTAAATATTGAATTTATATAATTGACAGATTGGATACGAACATATACAAAAATGCGACACAGGATTTTTCATAAAATGAACATCTTCAGACATTTTTTATTTATTATGATGAAATTTAAAATGTAAATTGGTTTCTACTTTTACCTTTCATACAATGATGTATATGGTGATGGAAGAACACAAATTAGGAAACTCTGTCGGGTTTCTGTACTGCATTGAGCTTTTTTACACCCTTTTGTAGAGAACAGGTTCAGTCTGTTAGAAGTTTGTAAGGCTCTGGAGTATTGAAGTTTCCCCACTATCTGTCACTGTTTCATCCTCCACTATATTTGAAATGGCTAAGTGATTTGACTTTTCCGTTATACTTGAGTTCAGCCGTGCCATAGTCCACTAGATAATTTGTCTTTAATGATGTTCTCTCCTGGGAGCTTAAGGAAACTACTGAGATCTATCTGAGTCTTTAGACAAAGAACATACCAATTTTTATTAAACATCTTTAAGTTGAGCCATTTCCCTTCATTTTAGAAATAATGATGGTATTCTTGTGACTGGATGGTTACCGCCTGCTGACTGGACTCTAACTTTGTATTCTCATGTATCATATTGTAATATAATTCTACTAAGATTTCATGTACTGCTGCTTCATGCTCCGTGCTTCAACTCTACCTCAACGAACATTTGACTCTGCTGCTGCTTTGGGTGATTAAAAGGCTCCATGCTACTATAGGAGGACCTTTGCTTCATGTGAAGATGGTCCACTTGCAGCCATTGCAAAAATCTGTAGTAATGAAAAGGGAAATCACTCATTTAACACTGTATCCTCTTTGGTGTCTTTAGAAACTGAGGAATATAGTACATGCTTAGTTTTATTCTTTTTTGAACAATCAGTTGTGCATCAAAGATTGAATGCAAAGATATTGAAGAAGATACTGAAGCAGATTGTGAGGCCTTCGTTCAAAAAACTAAACTGAAAATGGGTTTTCGAGCAGGACGATCCTTAGAAACACTCAGGCAAACTCACAAATGAATGGTTACAGATGATAAAATAGAGAGGGGTCAAATCAAACTCCTGGCTTTATTACAAATGAAATGTTACAAATTATGTATGTGAAAATATTGCACAGTTCAAGCAGTTCTTTGTAGAAGAGTTTGAAACAAATTACTCCAAGACAATGTAAGAAACAATAAACAGAAATGCTTTTATGTGGTTCATTCTACTAAGTATACTGTATTGAAAAATAAGAATGTGCAACCATTTAAGACACTTTTACCAGAAGATTCTGACATAGCTATCAGCTATAGCAGTGTTTGTTGCTACAGATATACAACCATACAACTCAGTAGTAGAAAATACAGGATTTAGTTCATTGTTACTGTCATGTTATAGTTACAATTTTTAAATGTATTTAACGTATTTATTTTAACAATTTTCAAATAATCATCTCATATACTGTTATTCAGACACGTCATATCTGGAAAGTGTTTATTTTGGAAGTGTTTGAATGTTATGATTCTTAAACTTACATATGCATGAAGTTGTTTAGAGCAAACCTGTGCATGACTTGGCAGGTTTAATAAAATGTACCTCTGCTGTGTGGATTCTGTAAAGGCTGAACTTGCATCCCAGGGGTGGAAGGAGTACCTCACTGACTCGAGGCAGATGTGGTTTATCTTTGTTTGGGTGGTTTCTTGCAAATTTGCAAGGCAGATTTTGAGTTGTAGAAAAAATACTTTATTTTCTAATTATCAGTACTGGGGTAATTTCCAGCTACCTAATTAGCAACCTGACATGACTTGGTGGTATGTTTTCTGGGTGTGTTTCATTATCCCACTTCAAGAAGCTATATGAAGTGCTGAAGTCAGTCTATCAATATATCAACAGATTGTCTCAAAGCAATTAGTTAGTTATGCGATTCTTTCTGTTAAGACATGCTGGAACCTGCAAAGAAGCAAAGATACTGTGTAATTAAGAGTCAGACACAGACTAGTGGTATTGATAAACACTGAAATGTTAATTGGGTTCTAATCCAGGCAAAGGTATGTAAGCAGAAGTCCACTAAAAGCCTTGTTCATGCTATAATTCACACTTTTTATTCAGCTAGCTGCAGTTACAGTTTTAGGTTTAATAAAAACTGTATTACACTGTACTATTTACACATTTTGTCATTTTCAAGTGGGATACAAAGTATTTTAGAATATTCTGTGAATAACAGTTCAGTGACCCAGTGCAGTTAAACAGCAAGATGACGCTTGCTTTATAAATGTAATATTACTTTATTGTTTTCTTAGATTTCTTAAGTTCTTCTGGGCGAGGAGAGGAGTGGAGAGTCTGGCTATTATTTATAAAACAAAAAATCACCCATGTTGTCTTTCAAGCACCTTGCTTTTAAACTGACCTGCTCAACCATTGTGCTGCTGTACTATCACCCTCCTAAATTCTCCTTTTCTTTCCATACTGTTTAAACTATTTATTCGTATTGCTTCTTCTTCCTCAGTCCTATTGCTATGTGGTGACTTAACCCTAAGCTTAACCCTAACCCTAACCCTAACCCTCTACACATTTCATGTTGACTAACCTAACTGATCTATGGCTACTGACTTTCTCCCCTGACCTGATTGTATTCACCTTTCCCAACAATGTTAGTTTTCCCACTCATCTCAAGGGATACATTCTTAATTCAGTCTGCTTTGCCTTCTTGTCTGTTGAGCATTTCAAAGTGGTATCTTTCGCTCTCTCTGACTATGTATTGTAAATGTTTTGTTCTCTATCTCACTTCCATTACCACATCAGGCTACTTTAAGATATCTTTCTGTAACATTAGATCAGTTGATCCACTTGTGATATCTCAATCTATATCCTTGGCTTGTCTTCTCACTTTGAAAGATCAAGTGGATGGAACCATGTCTCTCTCTGCTTGGTATAATGAACCTGAGTGCTCTTTGGGGCTATTTGGCACTGGTTTGGTAAATATTTCCTTGGTTGAAATTCCCAAATTGGCATAGTCTGATTCCATAAGGGGCAGTACCTTATAATGCTAAGCTTTCCACAATCTGGTGCAGTTAGCTTTTTTATAGCAGAGACTTGTATTCCATTCTTTTTATTTTTGTACTTGTTTGACTGGACCTAACCAGTGGGTACAATCAGGTCCCAGTTGCCAAGGAGGACAGACCCAAGACAGCGTTATGCACTCCATTTGGGTTATTTGAGTGGAACCGGATGCCCTTCGGGCTTTATAATGCCCCCAATACCTTCCAGGGATGTCTATGCTGACGTTTTCTTACCTTTTATCTTGGAAGTGGATGCGAGCCATGGTGGCCTAGGGGCGGTGCTCTCCCAGGAGCAAGGAGGCAGGATGAGACTAATCATGTATGCCAGCCCATGCCTGAGGCCCCGGGATCACAATATGTTGAATTATAGCTCCATGAATTTAGAGTTTTTGGTTCTCTAGTAGGCCATGATAGAGATCGGGTCATCTGCTAAGTTGGGTGCTCAACTTGCATCCTTCAATTTCAAGATAAAATACCGGCCAGGGAGGAGCAATAAGATGCCCTGTCTTGCCAATACCTACCAGGCTAACTGGAAGTGAAAGCCATGGTCCCTGGCAGTTCACCCCACGACTTCTTTACAACAAACTCTTCAGTTGGAAAAGGCTGAGGTCGCAATTTTTCCTTGCTCTGCACCTGACCTTTATGCCATCCAGCAGGTTGATCCAGTTATTCAGGAAGTCTTGGTGTTTTGGAAAAGGAAACAATGTCTCAATAATGAGGAACAGAAACAGCTCTCACAGCCAACATTTGTGAATGGAACCGCCTGGTTGAGAAGAGTGGGATCTTTTATCGAGAGGTTTTTGGCCCTGATAGCACTGAGGCTGTGTTTCAGCTGTTCTTGCCAGGTGCCTTAAACAACAAGATGTTGGCTCAGGTTCACCAAGAACATGGCCATCAAGGGGTTGAAAGAACACTGGAGCTATTGTGCCAGCAGTGGTATTGGCCAGGTATATCATCTGAGGTGGCACATAGTGTCAGATGTGTGAGAGGTGCCAAGTTGCCAAGGATTACCCATTCAGCTATTCATAGTTTTAGGGGACATTTGTTATCTTCATGGCCTAATAAAATTCTGGCCATTGATTACACCATGTTGGAACCTGCCCAGAATGGATTAGAAAATTTCTTGTAAATAACTGATGTTTTTAGCAAGTACAAACTGGCTGTTCCCTCCCGTGATAAACACGCCTCCATTGTGGCTTTTAGGGAGCGATTAAAGATTGTTGCAGAGTGCTGGAAGAATAACTATGATCAGCACTTTCAAGACAGTCCACTGTGGGAGGGCCAGTTAGTATTTGTGCATGCTTTTGGTGCAGGAGTGTATCATAAAATCAAATACTTGTGGAGCTCTGTGATATATCAAGTTCTAAAAGCACCTAAAGTGGATGGAGCTGTGTACACCATTCTACCTGTAGATGACCAGAACCAAGTTAGGCACATCCATTGTACCCTGTAGAAGGCCATGGTTGGAGCAAAATCTTCTGGTGGGTTCCCCCAGTAGCCCAATGTCTATTGAGATGTTGCTTTCACTGAACGAGTTGTCATGTGATGAGGATCTTACTCAGACTACTCCTTGGATGTCAACTCCACAATCTGTTGTGGTTCCTATGGTTCCTGGTCCTTGAGCAGTTCTTCAAACAGCGGTGAGCTAACCGTTATTTTCTCTGGCTACCCTGTCAACTAATCATTCTGACTCCAGTGAGGTGGTAGCGTGAAGGATGACATAATCAACTTTGGGTCAGCATTGTAATGTCTACCATCTCCCGAGGCTGGTGGGGGAGATAGCATAGGGGGCTTTGTGTCTACATCCGTTTCTGCACTTTTTAGACCCTGGACTTAGATCTGGTACTTTTGATCCATCATTGGGGCGACAATGTAAAAGCCTATATAAGTCGGTAGCATCTGACACTGAGACGCTTCCGGTTACCCAATTTCCGCTATTATTTGCAGATCCGCGTAACGATGATCCTTTGTCTGAAGCTACTGTCTTATGGACGCGATTGGAACAGCAGGTTTGAGGTGGTGTCTAGCCATTTGGTTGGGGGATTATAAACACCACTAGATATATTGCAAGAATGCTTTACCTGCTCTGCTACAAGCAAGTGGATCCTGTTGAACTGACAATTAGTCAGTTTTAGTTGGTTATTTTGGTTGTGAATGTGTTGAGTGGGGCTTACTTTGTTGTATTTTTATTTTGTAAATTCATCTTTTAACAATTTGTATAATTGTTGCTGGGTTTCTTTTTTCCCTTTTATTACACCACTGGTAGGAAGCCCCATGTTTTTCTCTCTAGCAGCTGATAACCAGTGGTTAGTGGTAAACTGCCGTAAGGTGTTTTGTGTCGGTAGTCCCACTAATGGTGTGTGTGTGTTTTTTCTTGTTTCTTGGAAGCTGAGAGCCCAAGGAAGGTGGAGGGCTGGTGCTTGAGGAGACGGTCCCTTCTATTTTATGTGCAGTCTTCATTAGTACAGCACAGGTTTGGCTTTGTTGTGAGCGTGCACGAGAATTGCAATGTTTTCTGTGGGGGATGCCCACTTTTTTCTGGCTGGCACAGCATTCTATAACTGTTTTGTACTCTGTCTCACTTCCATTACCACATCAGGCCACTTTAAGATCTCTTTCTGAGATCGGTTGATCCACTTGTGCTGTCTCAGTCTATATCCTTGGTTTGTCGTCTCACTTTGAAAGATTAAGTGCATAGAACCATGTCTCTTGCTGCTTGGTATAATGAACCTGAATGCCTTTAGGGGAATGGGAGGTGGAGGTCTGGAGAGGTCAGTGGGGGGATGCACTAAGCTATGTCTTCAGGAGGGAGACATATAAGGAGGGGCAGATACAATAGATCTGGAGCAGCTAGAGTCGATAGGTCATGGGGCCGATCCTGAAGAGGACCAATGAACCTGGATCCCAACTTATGCCCAGTGGGCAGGCGAAGATTCTGGGTGGACAACCAGACCCGGTCACCAGGGCGAAAGATCAGGCCGAAATGCCGTCCACGATCCTCATGTCTTTTCTGGGACACTGCTTCTCGCTGGAAGTGGCGGTGGGCCTGTCTCCACACCCGTTGACTGCAGTTGTACCAGTCCTCCACTGAGGGTACCTCAGAACGTGGAGAATTCCATGGGAAAAGAGACGGCTGATAGCCTAGCACACACTGGAATGTGCTAGTGAAAGGCTAGAGGAGTGAGTTCCGGGCAAATTTGGCCCAGGGCAGGTAACGGGACCACTCCATGGGCTGGGAGGCACACAACACATGCAGCATCTTCGCCACCTCCTGATTAGTCCTCTCTGCGAGACTGTTCGTCTGGGGGGTGGTAAGCTGAGGACAGACACGTTAAGATGGGAACAGAGGGCACAAAACACATTGGCTGTGAACTGGGGCCCCCTATCAGATACTATGCCTTCTGGAACTCCATAATACCGAAACACCCTGGTAAGCATCAGGTCGGCTAGTTCCGTACATTTTTTTTGATAAAAATCTGTGACTGCAATGAAAAAACTAAAAATGCAAAAAACTCCTTGTATTTTGTTTGGTTACTTATGGTTATGGTTAGGGCTGGGTAGGGGTTAAGGTTGTCATAGTTAGCATTAGCATTTTTCCATAGAAATGAATGAGCGGTCCCCAAATGATATGATTACACAACTGTGTGTGTGTGTGTGTGTGTGTGTGTATAGATAATAGACAAGAACAAAATAATTAAGTCCAGTCGAGTGCTCTGTTGGTATTCCCATTATTAGCAAACTAAAGGTAATGTTGCTTTTGCAATTATAAATATATACACTGCTTTTGATAAAGTCCAAAACTTAGTCATTCAGTTAAATTTACAGGGAACTTAAAAGAAAAACCTGACGTGAATACTAAAATAGGGTCTGATTTATATCTGACTTTAATAAGACTATACTCTTTAGACTCTTTATTTGAAAAATGAGAAATTATATTGTAATATTATTGAAAACCTCTGTAGAATCTCTAAAGGATATTTCTTAAAATGCATGGCTTAATTGGACCTAAAGCAGACAAAAATGTCCTTAATCCAGAAAACTTTGTTTAATGTATATTACTGGCAGTTAGGATGTGAAATGTTGTGTAAAGATTATTGAGATTTAGGATGTCATAAAAAATTTATACCTGCTGCTTCAAATAGTGCTATAAATAGATTATGTCTGTAAGTAATTACTTATTAATCATGGAAACCTGATGACTCATTTCCCTCTGTTACAGCAGGCTATATATTCAGGAAAAAAAGATATTGAAGAGCACCTAGAAAATTATGTAGGGATCTTTGGGGAAAGTAAAAGTTGACAGTAGAGAGGGAAAGAGTTTGTTTGTGTATTCTAAGTGATTGTACATGACATAAAACAGATTCAATATATGTTTGCATAAAGGGATTGATTCCCCCATGCATAGTTCTGAGTATTTCTCACTTAAGCTTATTTCTCCCATCGATTTAGGTGTGGGGTTTATGGATACTTAGGTTAGATATGCACTCTGGGTGGAGAAACCGCAAAATATGGACGTGTCGCAAATAAATCACCCTTCAGCACATTCTGTCACTGATTTAAGATCTTTTAATTGCATTTTTCACTACACGCATTTGCATTTGAGTAATTCATATAATCATATAAGAATTATATAACATAATAGTAAATAGAAATGTATAAGTTTAACCTGTATCCTGCCATCATATTTAACATGCATCATAATAGCAAAATAATAATAGTAAAACTTATTTCTTCTCAAAGCATTATTAGCTATGTAACTGTCATCTAAAGAAAACATACATTATTATTTTTGCTAAATTACAATTAAGTTCATATTTTGTAAAATGAAAATCTATACTTTTCTTTAATACAACTTGCAGGTACAATCCACATTAATATTAAAAGTTTAAATTAAAAGTTTATTTACCATCTTTTGATTCTGGTATCTCTTACTTTTGAGTAATTTCAAGCAAACTTTATTTGTGTATTTATGTGATTAAACCAATCGGGGTCATTTTGACCCAAATATAAAACAATATGATTTCTATTAATAATATAATTAATATTAAATAATAGAAATAAACACACAGCCATTCAAACACTTTCAATTGTTTTGTCTTTCAATACAAAGCAGCAACACCACATCTGGCCAGTTTTAATCTGCTTGCTGTTCTTGCCTAAAAACAAATGCTGGTGTTATCAAAAACTACATTATATACTTATGTTCTAGATTTATTACAGCCAAACACATCCTGGATCTCTGAGAAACTTCCTTTTCATTACATATCCCTCTTTCCCAGCCCCCCCGCGGCCTCAAAAATTGTTGTATTTGTGCTTTTCCCACACCCACACCCTTTCTTGATCATGCTCTTACTGCATGGCATTCAAATGCATGGCAAACTATTTTACAGTCTTATCTTGTATAATCGAACATAAATATTAAATTTGATAGTTACATAACATTGCATTGTGAAGTTATGCGTTGTATTTCTGAGCTTGAACATGGGGCAGCATCGTGTTGCAGTGGTTAGCATTGTCAGCTTGTGCCCCTGGGACCAGGGTTCAAGTCTCCACCTGGGGGAAGGGGTACCCTGGTTTCCCCACACAGTCCAGAAACATGCAGAAATTAATTGGAGATACCAAATTGCCCAGTTTGCATATGTGAGTGTTCCCTGCAATGGGTTGGCACTCCATCCTGGGTTGTTACCTACCTTGTGCCTGTAGCTTGTAGACCTCCTGGGATCCTGAATAGGACAAGCAGTTGCAGGAAATGAATGGACTTTGAACAAAGTCCTACCTTAGGAACAGCAGTATCTCAAGTTGTCAACAGAGCACATGTGGAAATATGTGTCTCTTGTCTTCAAAATGACTGATAGAGTGTTCCTACCCCCCTTGATACTGTGGGATACTTTAAATTAGGACTCATGGCAAACATTAACTGAATAAATAGTTCTGTTTATTAAAAGTGCATAGGCAGAATTGGGCACTTTTGACTGCGGACCCCAGGTCAGGTCAGAGCATGTGCTCATGCAGCACATTGCCGCACCCACCACATGACGAAACACCTTGGGAGCCTCATCCCCAGACGAGTCTAAACTGTCAGAGAGCTACAGTAATAGGGTCAGGCCTGTTGGGGATCGGGGCTGGTCTGGTGCTGAGGAGTCGTCCGCTGCATGGCGGCACTTGGGTCCCAGTTTGAGGTGGCCCATCTGGGAAGGCATGTGTAACGTCTCTCCAGCAAGATGACCATATTCCTCTGTGCACTCTCTGAGGTATGCAGGCCAGGGAGTGGTCAGATATCTGTAGCTGGATACACCTACTTTTGGTCTGGTTGCTCTGATGGCTCCTATACTCATGGAGTAGCTCTTGCTGTGGCAGATTGGCTCCTCCCGATGGTGTCTGATGTCAGTCCTTTCAGATTGTATACTCCGACCATGGTGAGTGATGTCTCGTTGAGGGAGACCTTTTACTCGTAACTTCACTCGGTGGTGAATGGGTGCCCATGAGGTGGCACTCTTCTGGTCATGGGTGATTTCAATGTGACCACTGGCACTGACAGGGCTGGCTATGAGGATTCTGTCAATCCCCCTGGGTCTGGAGACCGGGGTGAGAGTGACTGCATGTTCCTTGACTTTGTGAAAGGTCAGGGACTGCGGGTCGCTGAATCCTGGTTCCAACACTCAGAGCCACATCGATGGACTTAGTACTCCAATAATGGTGGTGCGATGAAGGAGATCAATCACATCCTCGTGGGCAGACACCGGAGGCTCCTGCAAAAGTGCAGGGTCTACAGTAATGCCCAGTTTGTGAATTCTGACCACCGACTTGTTGTTGCTACTTTAAGATTCAGCTTAGGTCCAGTAGGCTACCACCTACTAGGAGAATGAGGCTGTAATTTACACATTAAAAAATTACATTTAAATTACACGTTGTAATAGCAACATAAGTACATATTCGATGAAAATTTTCATGATATTTTACAGGAGGCGGAGCTTCCTTTGTAGTCCTACAGCAGTCGCCACTCCTGTTCACTACGCACTCCCTGTGATATTGAAAGAAGATTGCACTGTATTTTGGGGAACATGTGAGGTTAATTATGAAGTGTTAACACGCCTTTTAGACTTTAAACTTTCTGTGTGTGATTGTGTATTTGTTCATACAGTATTGTGATCAGTGTGAGGTCTATATTTTCATTTCTTTCAGGATAGCAATGAGGCAGAGTTTGTGGATGCACCTGTGGCCCTTGTTACAGTCAACAATGGTAATGCCAACAGTCCAGTTGACTGCCAGTTTGAAAATGTCTAACTGTCATATAGACTGCAACTCTCTGAAATTAATTATGATACATGTATAGAAACTGATTGGGGAAAGAATGTTGACCCTGGAGTGTATTGTACTGAAAAGCTGCCCATCAGATGTTCATGTTTTTGTACTACAAAATTGTTGTATGGTGATCAAATTATTCTGCCTTGCCATTTGAAGTATTTTAGTAGCTGGTAAACTAATTCAGATCAAAGGTTCCTGATGAGTTGATTTGAAACCTAACCTTAGAATCTGTTTTGTATTGTACTAAATTACATTGGCACCTTACAGTTACACTTTTAGCCATTCTCACTGTGGATGCTATGTTCTCTTCACCCTCTTGCACATTTTACATTTTTAACTACACATTCCTTTAATGTTAAAGTAACCGGTTGTAAAAAAATAACAACAGTGAATGTCTGAGTTTTTTTTTAATGGCTTAATCACATTAAAATATGTTCTTATTTAATTAAGTCACATTCACTTAATTTGATCTCAAAATCTGAAAATCTCAAAAGCAAAATTACAAGCACTCACATCACCCAAGGATCTCTCTCTCTTTCTCTCTCTCTCTCTCTCTCTCTGCAGATAAGGAGGGGTGGTGCATTCAAATCATTCTTAGCCAATGTCTGGGTCAAGACTCAAAAACAGAGCAGGCCAACTTGCCAATGATGTGTTGATTGGGCAAGGACTGTCCAGCTGTAGCCACTGCCGATGTTGTACACCACCAGCACAGGTTACACCCAAGTTCAATGAGTCAGGCAGAAGGCTTGCAGAACAGGTCAAATAGTTAAATATTCTACTAGATTGCTGGTCGGTGCTGTGTATAATCCACACTGATCAACTGGAATTACCACGTCCCCCTGTACTCACAAGAGCAATTCCAGCAATTTCACAAGCCCAGGAAAAACAATGCAAAAAATCACCATTGTGTCTTTTTAAAACTCCCATAATCATCACTCCACCAATGGCCACAAGTTCCCAATTTGCTATTGCCCCATGTCATAATGACTAATAGTTCCATTTATCTGGGCCAGTTATTAAATAAGTGCCGCTTGCATTCTTTAACCAGTGATTCTTTCCGGTCCAGTCATTACAGTGTTTGTTTTCAGTGTTGGTTTTTCATTTACAGTTGCTGGCGTTTTTTTTTTTTCTTTTGCAGCCATAAAGGCTTCATTTGCATATTACATAAGCATGAAGTTCATTAGCATTAACCATGTATGGTTATTTGTGGGCAGCAACCGGGCAGGACGTCAGTCATGTGTGCGTACACATGTTTACAAGGTAGTTCTGATTGTTCTAGGGGAAACCTTAGGTCTGATAAATCCAAATTCTTTTGTGCACACATTTTTTTTCTTTTCATGCATACACATTTTTCACAATGAAATTTACACAAACTTTGATCAATGAGGCCCCTGGTTTTCTGTCACTCTCACACAGTCACTGTATTTTGCCCCGAGACAAGACTCTGTGTTTGTACTATTAATGACTGGGTAGCATCCACATCTGTGTGGCTGTTAGTTTCTCCAACCTCTGGAACAGTCATATACAGAACAGAAACATGTAGTTTCATTCCCAATGTGCCCACTGATTATTTTATGTAGACTATGTTCATCTGTGCTCTGTATAATGCCTCAATTTAACAACTTACAATGCCGCAGCTTTTTTGTAAGCAAGATGTGTTAGCTGTGTTCATCTTCCCTGCAAAGGAGCCTAGCAAAAACACACATGACTCACTGCAATGTCATCACAGGTGTCATGGTCTGTTTCTGAAAAAGCAGCAGAACATTTGAAAAATTGCAATGTCTTGCATGTATTACAGAGTTTGCTTGATTTTACATCGATTTCTGTGATCCTGGAGGGACTCCTGTATCTTATGACTGGTATTCTTTACCGTATACTGGTATACTTTAATTAATCAAAATTAATATTTAGAAATGCTGGGTCCCTGGTAATGAAACATTATTTCTGTTAGATATAATAAAAACTTCTGTTTTCTTCAAAAAGTTGAAGCCCAAATCAATGTATAATAATCATTTCACATTACAGTAATTCATTTATATATTATTTTTTACCTTATGCTCCAATTACTATGTTTCATATCAGCCCTGTTTGCTACCAACTGTAGCTAAGCTTTTGACAGTGATACTTGTGAATGATTGCCAGTGAATAACTGCAAAAAAAAACAAACAGCGTTGCTTCATTTATTTCTCAAATAAGGAATTCCAACAGCACTAGGAATGGGTGCGAGTATGTGGGGAGTGGGGTGGGCGGCATCTGCTGGCGGCCAAATGATCATTGAGGTCTTGAGTGTTCCTTTTCATTCACCAACAATTACACAGAAGGAAGGAAGCAGCTGGAACAACATGCAATGATATCTAAAACTTATAGGAAATTCAACCACAGTCTTGAAAGACAAATTAGGCGATATCTTATACCTTAAGATGTGATACTCGTTAAAATGTTTGGCCAAGTGATGGACTGGCATCCTGTCTCCCCTGCCTCAGGCCCTTCACTTCCATGTTTAGGCTTCAGGATATGCGATTTGGAAAGATGAATCGACGTGTGTGTGAGACATTCGGGATGGCATTTCCTTGATATATTTGGACTAGATGGATCCAGGTGAAAGGTATGGCAGAGTGTAATACTGTATGGTTTGTGTCAAAAGGTTTGAAGGTTTGGGGGGATGTCTTTTTTACACATGCCTATAACTCACATATTTCAATCCTAAGCAAAGGGAAGGTGAAAAAAATCGGCTGAGCTATAAGTTTCATGAGGATGTCAGATGTACTGTTCTGGGGGGGGCGGGCGGCGGCGGGCGCGCCGCGGGGGGGGGGGGGCGGGCGGGGGGGGGGGGGGGGGCGGGGGGCGGGGCGGGGGGGGGGGGGCGGAGGGGCGCCGGCGCGC
>JAODLD010000113.1:25938742-25951665 GCA_026781065.1 Mormyrops boulengeri
GATAGACCATTGACGTTACCCTGATGATGGTTTGATGAACAGATGGTTGCTTGGGTGTGTGGATTCTGCTGCAATCATCAATGCTCTTCTTTTTGCTCTGGTAGTGAACAGTTATTTTAAGGTTGGAAGTCGGCAGCCAGTGAGTTTCTCGGCTGAGCGGATGACCCGCTGGTGGCGGCAGGAAACCAGACGGTGATGGCGTTCGTCTCAATGCTCTCTATGATGCCTGAATGACAGTTCATTATGATGTGTTGTGACATGTTGAGTGTCCTGAACTGGGGCAGGAAGAACAGTCTCTGCTGAGCTTTTTCTGTGATGGATGTGATGTGTATATTCCACTTCAGTGGGACACGATTTAATGCAGGAAGTTAACCAAGACAGCAGCACCAAGGAACTGTGGCAGGCAGCTCAAGAGTCAGGCTCCGAACAGCTAGGCATCTCCTTCAAAACTGCATGTAAGATGCCATCAGGGCCATGAGATTTATTCATTTTGAGTTCAGCCAGACCCTGCAACACATCAGCTTCAGTTATACATATATTGATCAAAGGTTTGAAAATTTGAAATAATATGAGGTATGTCGCTTATGTCTTCTTGAGTAAACACCTGTGCAAAGTAATCATTAAACTCATCAATGATGTCCTCATTATTATCAATTATCAGACCCGTACAGTTCTGCAGATTGGTGACTTCAGCTTTTACAGCACTTTTGGCTTTGAAATATTGGAAAAATTCTTGAGTACTGGAACTGGCCTTCAGCATTGGAAGATGGCATAACACGGATACACGAGAACACAAGTATGGTCAAGTATGCATATTGAGAAACACCCTTGGTCTCAATTCAAAATCTTTATTAGAGCTCCAATTTAAATGTGTCAAATCAATTCAGCTAAATTTAATTATATATAGTGCCTTTCACAGCAGTGTCACCCCTAGGTGCTTTACATGGATATATTGTGATAAAACAGGGCATGGGGAAGGCAAAGAAATGAAAGAAAGAAACTCAGATGACAATGGAGGAGAGGAACCAAAAACTCCCAAGCAGGAAGAAAAAAATATCTGGGGATCCAAGGTCAACTGGCTACCCAACCCCCTTGGCATGCTAACAATACTGAAAAGGGAAAAATGGGCTTGCTTGCTAAATCAATGTCAAAGCCAAAAGTCCATCAATGAGTCAGTTCTCCATGCCAGTCTGTGAACCAGATTGAAGTCTGCACCTATTATGTTACAGTTCGTAAGTCACATCCACAATGTCACCCTTCCATGGGACTGAACCAGGACTGGCAAAGAGACGCGCAGGCTGTGAGAAAGGAAAAAAACTTCAGTAATGCTAAGTAGAAGTATTGATACAGGAGGTAAATGCCAATAGACACATATTATTTAGTAGCGTAACCAGTGGATATAAAGCCCCCAAGAAAGCTGAGACATGGAAAGATATCACCTTCTCTGTGAACGCTGTGTCCGGAGAACGGCGCACATTAGAGGAGGTGAAAAAGAAATCCGATGCCAAAAAAGCCATCTCCAGACATAGGAAAGATATGATGACCACTGGAGGGGGACAGGCAGGCCCTGAATAATCCAACATAAACCAGCGCATCGGGGCCATTATTGGCCAGATGGCGCTTTCAGGTGTGCCATCTGCGGAGCATCTGGACACTGACCAGGGCCCCATATCAGGGGCTTCTTCTCCAAGGCCATTTCCGACCAGTTGTTTATGGAACTGTTGTAAACCATCAGAAGCTATTTTAGTTTGCAAAAGCCTAGGTGAAAGCCTAGGTGAAAATTCTCGTAGGCGTCCTCATCTAAAAGCCTACTTGGAAATTTTATTGCTTGAGCATTGGTGACCAGACTGAAACATCTAAGTAGGTGCACTGCAATGGTTTTGACTTTTTTATTTTATTTATGTCTTTATTTATTTATCCCCTTCAGAAATCCAACTCGTCTGTGAGGAAGAAGACGGCACTGCTCAGCCTTCTTGCAGTACCGCTACCTCTGCACGTGCCGCCCTCAGATCCCGTCCAACTGCACGTGTAATATCAGATGCGGTCTTGGACAACCAAGAAAAGATTTCAGACTCTCATTCAGATTGCTGCTACTCTAAACACAATTTCAGAAACACTTAAAGAAATAAATGCAAATTAAAAAAAATAAAGCTGTCAACACTGATTTCAAGCGTGTTATTCAAGGCATACTCGTAGCTTGCTGTGACATGACTAAACGAACTGAAAGAAAGAAATGTTAGGGCAAATAAGTCGCAAATGTGAAATTATCTGCCGTCTAACGTGTACAGCAATTCTGTGTTCTGGTCCTAGCAGTGGATCTTGGAGTGGTGACTGGGGGGGAAGCGGTACACCCCGTTTCATTGCCATGTTATGTAACACACAACAGGTTATGATTATTCTGCAAACCTAAAACAGTGCCAAGATAACCAATGATTAGAAAACGTAATGGAAATTGTGGCAGAATCAAGCAATTTGCTACATGCTCTCCAGTGTCCAAACGAGAATAATACAAGTACGCCCATTCGTGTATATGCACACCTTCTCTGGTCTGTAAAGCAGCTTGAAACCTGCTGTACCCAAACACATCCAGCGTCCTTTCAGGATTCCAATTGTTCGCTCGATGGTGGAGTGGGTGCGTGCATGCCTCTGGTTGTACGACGTCTCCTGGGGAGTCTGGGGGTCCACCAGTGGCGTCATTAACTAGGGCGCAAGGACATACCGTCGATCTCCTAATGAAACAATTCATTTAACATGAATGATGAAAATTAAAAGAAACCCACAAGAGTTTAAAATGGTTGAAATAGGCTTACCAATGAGCCATGCATCTCCAGCAGCTCCTTGTTCTAGGCGCATACCCACCATAAAGTGCAGACGCTCCTCTACTTACGCACTTTCAACTTACGAACTTTCAGACAAACGAACGAAGAGGACTGTAAGTCCAAACTGTGTTTGATGCGGGCTCCCGTTTCCTGTCCGCAACATCAATTTTTTTTTCTGTGCACCAATTACGCCTAGTACGACTTCTGCCTGCTACTCCCGCCGCGCAGCAGCATAGCATGCGTACTCCCAGCATCCTAGTTCTTTCTACTTGCGTATACCCTTAAAATGATGTTGAATAACGACTTACGAGTTTCAGGTTGCAAACAGCCATTCGGAACGTATCTCATTTGTAAGTAGAGGAGCATCTGTATATCCCATTGCGCAGGCACTTGAGCTCTTTACATACACGTGCACTTTGCATCTTATGTCAACATACGTCACCAAAATATGTAATATCTCAGTACGCTTGCACTTAAGTAGGGTAAATGGGATGAAGCCTGCACTAATGATCACTGAAGTGCAGCATCACAAAACAACAAAAATCCATAAACAGAGGATCGCTGAAAAAAGGATTTGGCAAAAAAGTACGCCAAAAAGAGTATTTTGGGGTGCCGTTTGTAAATGTTGGGCGTTCTGTAACCCTGCCCAGTTTTTCCACATTCGGCATTGCCAAAGATAAATAAAATGCAGTGTAACTTTCAACTGTAACTTTTTCAAACATTTAGAGTGACGTTCATATAAATTCATGCTATTACTTTTTCCAAGAGCAATGCTGCATTCCATTTGAACTTGGAAGAAGGAATTTTCAAATTTTTAGTCAGAAATTTCAACAGGAATACCCCCTGAAGTCAGAATTCCGACTCAGAAACTTGGAGGAACCTCTGCAACCCCAAGATTTCAAAATGGCTGCACCCTATAACAGTAGAAGTTAAAACTATAGTTATATACTATCCATTAACACTTACATCTTACTTGTTATTAAATCAGTCGTACACACAGTACTGTCCAACTTCTATCTGAGCATGTTGATACAGTGTTTTTATGTGCAAAATGCCACATAATGTGTTGTCATCAACTAGAATTGCTAACAATGGCTAACAATGAACCTGGCTGTAACTGGGGCATGTTTTAGAAAGCAGGATTTCTTGCTTAGCTGAGTAATAATAAGTCCTACTGTTCATGGACCTCTAGGGGGAAACTCTCTTTATACCTCCCCCATCTTGTTCTCCATTAGAGCAGGCTTGGCTGTTGAGGGCAGCCACCTGTTGAAGTGCCCAGGGACCTGGGGCCCTTGCTCAAGGACCCACAGACGTACTGAGGCTGGGCTTGAACTGGCAACTTTCCAATAACAGGCACAGAGGCTTAGTCCACTGAGCAACACACTGCCCCCCAGCCTGCCAGATTTAAAGAAGTCTAGGCACAATGGCTTTCCGACTTGTTGCACTGGAACGAAGTTAACTCAGGTGTGATGTCATTCCTAGCTCCGACTTCCGACCTCTGAGGTAAATGCAATGCAGCACAATAACTTGTATATATATGTGTTACATGTAACAATGGTACAATGGTATTATGTTATATATAAATGTAAATACTAAATCAATTTTTTAAACCTAAATATTAAAATATACATGTAAATGTTAAATGTAAATGTTCAACGTAAATGTAGGACTCAAAAACTGAATATTACAACAAATACAAGAATTGCTCGAAAAGTACATACCAGGACAGTACCAACCTGAGGACCTTGGTGTCATCACATGGAGAAAGTGTTGGATGGGGAGGAGTGTTTTCCTGCTCTATGGCATCCTCTTGATGTCTGTGATGCTGTGTCCCGTGTTCACCATGGGTGCTTAGTTAATATTGCCTCTGTCATGGTCTGAATGGCCTTAAAAATCAAGCAATACTTCTATGACATCAGCTCATGTCTTGTAAATTATATAGCATAAAAATGCATAAAATTACTTGTACTGATATGAGGTTACATCAGTCATCACAATTATGAACAAAAACAAAAACTGCTAACAAAAACTAAGACAATGTTCACCAGAGGCCTGTATCACCAAACCAGATTTCTTGCTTAGCCTGATTTCTTGTTGGATTTAATGTAGTCTGGGCTAAATGTAAGTGAAAGAAGATACAAAGTCCACTTAAACTTAACCCTTAAATCCAGCAAGTTACTCGGCTAAGTAAGAAATCTTTGTCATACAGATCACAGCTAATGATCAGTACTGGGGGGTATTCTTCATATGTAGGTTATAACATCCAAGATCAAAGGACTTATGCAGGATTGTCTAATTGTGGATATGGTTATTCAGTTATTTTAGTTCTTCAAAGCCATTGGAGAATCAGATTAACCAAGCTGGATTAAATCATCAGAGACAAGTGCATGCTCCAGGGGACGTTGACTAGGCATGGGTGCAGTTCTTAACTTCTTAAACATTTTTTTGGGACTTCGAAGGTTCCGTACGAATTGCACTCTCACTTTCGCTATTTCGTGAATGTGATATTTTTTATAAATCGCTGCAAAGTCTGCATGGTGAGACATGCTTAATCAATAAGCAAAAGCACAGATGACAGTCAACACTTTTATTTTGCCAGAGAGTTCCAGTAGCAGCACGAATAGGGGAAGTCACCAGCAGACACATCGAACACCAACGTGTCAGAGTCCCCAGCATAGCCCCGTCCACTGCCTTACATTGCTCAGGGAGCCGCATGCAGTAAGCCACATCAGAGAGAAACTCAAGGATCTCCCCTGGTCCCTTCCAATTACTATCCAGCTTGGGCGAAGGCACCTTCTTATGAATGGGGCACTATACCAAAATCAGGTCCCCAATGTTAAAATCCTGCCAATAAGATAAGATAAGATAAGATAGGATAAGATAAGATAAGAAGAACTTTATTTATCCTGAGGGAAATTCTTTTTTGTCTTAACATGCTCAGTGCAAAAAGAGGAATAAAGATAAGACAGTAAAGAGCTTAAAAAAGAACAGTAGTGAATGTGCAAAACAGAATAACAAAATAAATCTAACAAGTTAACAAATAACTGTAACAGATAATTAGTGCAAGTGGTTATGAAAAGTGACTGTGCAAAAAAATGAGAGCAGCTTATGATGAGGGGATGAGACAAACATTCAATGGCATAGTTGCTGAAAAAGATCTACCTACAGTAAGGGGAAGAGTTATACAGTCTTATTGCCACCAGTAGAAAGGATTTCCTGTGGCATTCGGTTTTGCATTTGCAGGCAATGAGTCTTTTGCTGTGTGTGCTCTGGTGACCCATCATGGAGGCGTGCATGGGGTAAGAGGGGTTGTCTATGATACCGAGAAGCTTTTTCAGAATTCTCCTCTCAGACACCTCTGCCAGGTTCTCCAGTCTGACACCCAGGACAGAACCAGCTTTTTTAATCAGCTTGTTCAGCCTGTTGGCATCAGCTGTCATCACCGCACTGCCCCAGCACACAGCTGCGAAAAACACCACACTCTCTACTACAGAGTGATAGAACATAGTCAGCATTTTCCTACAGACATTGAAAGACCTGAGCCTCCCCAGTAAGTAAAGCCGGCTCTGCCCTTTTTTGAAAACAGTATCAGTGTTCTTGGACCAGTCCAGTTTACTGTCAATGTGTACCCCCAGGTACCTGTAGTCCTCAACCACCTCAAGATCCGTTCCTCTGATTCCTATAGCTGCGTGCATCGTAGGTGTGCTATCACCCGGTGGTTGCTATGCCTTGGTGCTGTCGGGTCAGCTCGTGTATGTGTCTCAGATGCTCTCGCAGGCACCACAGATACTCCATGCCTGGCTCCAGCTCTGGAAGTGGCCTGAACACCAAGTCCACCGGGGTGTGCAGCTCCGGCACAAACATCAGCGCAGTAGGTGTGCACCAAGTGCTCTCCTGCACCGTGGTTTGGTACTCACTGAGGACTAGGATCAAAAGGTGGTCCCAGTCACACTGATGGTGGGCAACCAGGATGGCGAGCTGTGCAGCAAGCATGTGATGAAACTGCTCCATCAGCCCATCACTTTGAGGGTGAAGGGGGGTACTACAGCCTTTTTGCAATGCCCAGCCACTTGTAGACCTTGTCAAAAACTTCAAAACCTCAAAGATCCACCCTTGGTCACTATACAGCTCTGAGCTTCACCGCGACCAGCCAGTTCCACATGCAGGTCCGGGTTTAGTGCCCAGCAGCATAGGAGTCTGCGGCAGGGAACAGAGTTTTAAGCTGGTCAGTCTCTGAGAGGGCACCTTGCAGCTGCAGCTGGATGTCCACCAGGTCCATTCTTTCGGCAAGGTATTCTGTCACCTCACAGAAAACTCAAGGGATACTCAGGTGCAGAATCCACAGGTCTTTATTGAACTCGGGACAACCAAACGCAGGATTGACAGGCAGGATCTTGGTTGGAGTCATAGAGCAGGAGATCAGGTAAGCCAGAGAAGTCAGTGCTACACTGAAGGCAGAAGACGAGGGCAGGCACAAGATGGGACTCCATGGAAGACAGGGAGAGACAGGAGCACAGCAGGTGTGTCAGGTCAAGACTACACAAGAGACAGAGAAAGCACGCTCCGTAAGACACCACATGGATCAACAATACCTCTCACTGAGTTCGAAGCAGGAGCATTTGGAAAGGCAACATAAAGACGGGTACATACTGTAGGCTTATACTAGCAGACTCAATGTGTCAAGAGGCAATGACTGGTTAAGTGGCCAGCCAAAATTTGTTTTACATGGTAGTGAAAGAATAGTTGTAGAGCTAGCTAGCGAGCCCTGTCTGAAATTCTCATTCTTGCACAATGCAGACCTTAGTACCCAGAGAGATACTATCAGTCAGTGCACTGTAATGAATTTTTGTAATATGAATGGTATTTTACTGTAACATGTGCTGTAACATAGTATAAAACATGTCAATTACCGTAAATAGCAAAGGATTATAGGAAAATATATGGTCACAACTGCACAGTACTCCTCTACTGTAAATCCATTTATAGCAGTTAATGTGCCTATGAGAAACTGACCAATGGCCTCTGTTAGCTGTTAGTCACAGAGATTGCCTGACTCTCAGTCTAATCTCAGTTTTGCAATATTTACAATATGCAGTGTGCTTCTCAGATGGACTGGGAAAGATTTTTCGAATCACAAGTAGTAAAGTCCAAGTCAAGGCTTGAATAAAAATTCACAAAAGTTTGTGAGACCAAGTCCATTAACAGTGGACTCAAGTACCAGCAACTCTGGAGAGATCTATAGAAAGAAGAGAAACACAATGATGGCTGTCAATGAACAGGCTATTGAGGGAAAAGATGAATTAAAAAAAAACATGCTATGTAATGCTTTAAAAATATTCATACATTATAATAAAAATGGGAAGTAAATGAAATGAAGTAAATGTGATTTGGGTTAATTGGTATAAATTTCCATTAGCATTGTTGAATTTGCGTATGACAGGTTGCCCAGTTAGTAACATCCAGTCCAGGCTGTACCTTTTTCTCCTTTGATGTGCTTTCTGGGATAAGCTCCAGGTTTACCTGACCCTGCACGCATAAGCAGTTATGGAAATTTCAGGGACAGAGCCTGCCTATTATAAGAAAAAGCAACAACCAACGAATATCAAATACTAAACTGAACATCAATCACAACATCTGAAAGCTTTAAATAGCTGCGGGCAAAAGGGACTCATCAAAATCCACTTATAATCAAATGCTTGAGAGTTTGGACAGAATTGCATGATTAACATGTTAATGTGTATGCATCTCAAATCACTACCATAGAACAGGACATCTGGATGTATTATAAATAGACCACTGCTCATTGAGATATAGAATCATATCAGAACCCCCCCCCCCATACATGTCAATATCATATTAAGAGCCGCCTTTGACTAAATAACTAATTAACATGGAAAATACTCAGAAGTTGCTTTTGACCTTATCATGCGCATAGTAGGGGACAATCATCACAGGGTAGGGGTATTTAGAAAGTGTTAGAATCCACTAGTGTCCAAGATAATATTCTTTAAAAATCATGCTGACTCTCATCAGGGAATTCTCTGTATTTGCCAGCTGGTGGAACCACATATCTCTACTGCTACTCAACAAAGAAGTGACCTTACTGTACCTCAATCCATGTGCATTGTGTTGCTTTTTCAGTCAGTGATGCACAAATCTTGAGCAAGTGTACTGTGTGGCAGTGTGTGCTTCACAAACTTGCACTAACTAAACGACTGGATGATTTTATACTGTTCCCTGGTCATATATGAATGCTATGAATAATGGCTTTAATGCCATTTCAGATAGCTTATTGTCTATTGATGCATAACCATATTATTCATTGTAATAGTGTCTGCAGTTATATGTAGCAGTTCAATTATTTTAATTTCTTTCAATTCCTAAGGGTGATTGGAGCAATTGATTGCACCCACATTCCAATTACTGCAGCTTTAGGGGAACATGAATGGGATAACAAAAATAGAAAATTGATTCACACCATCAGTAGACAAGTATGTGATGCTGTGCATTGCACATTATAAATCTGGAATCACCGATTTGTAATAAGTAATATTTAACCAATTTAACCAATGTGATTTCTGTTTTAATAATTGAGACAGAAGAAGAAAGGCTGAAGATGCTCATCAAGTAAAGTACTGCAAAAAAATATTGGTATTTTGTGTATTTTTCATAATGCATATGCCTTATACTTATTGAAAATGAAATATTTATGCTATCAATCTTGAGGTTCTGAAAGCAGAGGTAAATTAAGTAGCTTGCTAGCTAGTCATGGTGTTTCTGCATCTGCTTGCTACCGTTAGCCCATGTGGACTGCAAACTTAACTGCAAAACATGAGTTTGTTGGAGCTGTAACATCGGGTTATATTCTGGTATTTCAGTTTTAAACATACAGTCTAAACAAGCTAACATGCATGCAGACAGAAAATATAGCTAGTTAGTTAAATAACTATAGAAAGGTATTTACTTATTAAATTACTAAATCTTAAAGTTGCTAGCACTAGCTCATAGCATGGTAGCTAATGTTAGTCTCACCTCAGTGTGTTCCTGACACTGACAGTAGGTTAGCAGGCTAGCTAGCTTACATTTGTCAACTTTTAGGGATGACACTGCAAGAGACACATCATAAGTCACCATTTTAGTGTGAGGTGCTTTAGTCTCCATGGAAATATTTAGCAGAAGATAGATATGAACTCAACTGAAATGTGTGAAAACTGGCAACTCTAAAAACTTGTCCAAACTAATGTGTTAGGTAGCTAGCTATGGACTGAGCTAGCTATATTTTCTCAAGATGGTTGCTTTGTCACTGTGCCTGCAGCCCCTGATATTTCCCCTTTGACAACAAGAAATGAGAAAGTTTAGACATATAACAGTGACAAGGGACAAACACAGGTATAAGTTGAATTGTGTAAAATGCTCATGACATTGGTGTTTGGGCGTTTCTTAATGCTATTTCCACTTTCATTTATCTCCTTAAACTTTTCAGCTATGGACTAGTAATTTTATTTGTGTTATTTCTGTAATATGCCAATGTCGCATGAGGCTGAATCACACTCACACCTCTAGAATACCGCTTCCCTTCTAGGCAGCTGAACTTAAGCTTAGAGGCTAGTCATTCTGATCCATATTGATTTTACTAAATGAGGCTGACATTGTGTCCTGCTAAGGAGGTTGTGGTAAATGGACCACAAACCCCCATGTACATTTCTGGCTGTACGCTAGTAGCGTTAAGATGAGTCAGCAGAAAACCATAGTTACAGTCTATTGAATTTTAAAGTACTGCTACTGATGCACTGGGCTTCATGTAGTCATATAGCTCTGGAAAAAATTAAGAGACCACAGCAACATTTTTAGTATCACTCATTTCTCAATTTATGGTATGTTATACAGGATACCATTTACTCATGCCACACCCCAGCAAACACACTTGTGGTATAGATTATTATATTGTACATGTAGTAATCCAACTTTACCAGACCACATGCGTGACTATTAATAATCCCGACTACGTATCTGTGCTGGATATCACCGGCACGCCACGCGCCTTGTAGGTGGAGCCTGAATGTCTGTTATAACCGAACAAAACTACAGCTAAAAGCAGCCCAGGATGTAACAACATAAATTCTTAAAAAACATGGAGTGGTCTCTTAATTTTTTTTCCAGAGCTATATATTTTCCTTCCATGTAAAGGCATAATCTTCAGTACAGGAGTGTTTGTACTTTTGTATTAGCCTAACAAAAGCTCTCGCTGTCCATGAAGTTGGGTCTTGGTAGCATTTGCACGCTGTATCTCTTCCTGGTGCTCACCTCCAGAACATCAAATACCCAAGGTCAGCCAAGCACCTAAAGCCCCCGTCAAGCTTGAGGGGCCCTTTCCTTTACGAGGTTTGACTTTTAATTTTCCTACTTCCTGGAGGAGAATAACCTTTGAATCCTGCAAGTTTAGCCCATTGCCTGCACTACATGTCATGTGAGTTTGTTTTCCAAACCAACCCAAGTTGTATTTTTGTAGATGATATATTTTTTTTATAAATGGTTTGCCAAATTCACACATCAGTGAGGGGATGGAACAAGGATTTTTGGAAGTTTAAGAACCTGAGGGAGAGAAAATAAGACAAAGGACAGCCATTTTTGTTTTGCATATTTAGTCCAAAGCAATGTACAACTGAGGAGGATTAGTCAGCATCGCTAAAGCAGTTAGCGTTAGAACCTTAGTCAAGGGCCCAAAAGTACCATTACTCTGCTTGCCACGAGAGTCAGTCCAACAACCTTCTGGATATTGACACAGAACCCAAACCCAAGCAAAGAAGAGTGCAACAGTTGGGGAAACAGAAAAAGGCAATTTCATAAAATTAATAACTAGCAATAGGTAATAGAAGGGACACCCACTGGCATCTGTGTCGTTCCCCTATCTCACGGGATCCTGCTGGACTTCTCCCTTTTTCATTATTCCACGCCAAGTAACGAGATTCTGAAAAAAATCTCAGTGCCATAACATTTTCCATACTCACATGTCAATACATGGTTGTCCTCAGTGTGCGAAATACCAGTCAATATTCGGGGGGGGTCCCCATCTCCCTATTGTTGCACAATACCAATCTAATTTTTCTCTTTTTAGGCTATCAGGAGGTCTCATGTGTTAATCGGGAGTGTCGGACCCCCCCGGACCCTCCTGTATTTCACACATTGGTTGTCCGGATCCTAACCCAGAAGCTACCAGCACAAGGCAGAGTATAACCCAGGGTGGGGCCCAATCCATCACAGGTTACACCCACACCATTCACGCCTACAGGCAATGCAGCATCTCCAATACAACGTATCATGTTTGTGGACTGTGGGGGGAAACCTGAGTATGCAGAGGAAACCCCACAATGACAGGGGGCAAACAGGCAAACTTCCTACACATAGAACCAGGGCAGACACTCAAATTCCAGTCCCCGAGGTGTGAGGTGACAGAACAACCCGCTGCACCACCATGCCACCCCCCTGCCATAACATAAAATTGTTTTACTCCTACTCATAAACTGATACTTTTTATAATTATAAAAAGTATCAGTCTGTCAGCTGCCCAATGAGTTCATATCATTTTGCTGATTTTGTTCATTTATTCCTCAGATGTAATTCTGCAGCCAGAAGCCCTTTTTCAGAACAGTAAAAGATCTCTGTACTGGCAGTCCTCAAACATCTAAGTGCAGCATTATAAATCAGAATCTCTTCAGACACAGCAATCTTAGGCAATCTTACACTTTGCAACACAATATCTAGCACATAATAATTTTCTGTCTAGATAGTACTGCAGCAGAATCTTTGCAGTGTAACTTCAGGAAGGTCACACCCAGTGAATATTGTACCACTTTGAATACAGGCAATTTTTCTCCATGCTCTGACTTTGGAGTTATGAAATTTTCATTAAAAATGCAAATCAATTACAATAAATGCAACACCTGGAAAGTATCACTAAAAATACCTTCAGGGTAACTCCCACAAAGGAATATAGCTTTATTGCAGTATTTTCGTGTGCCTCTTTGGTTTTCATAAACGCCAACAATTAATCAGCAACACAAGAGACAACATCATGGTCAATTATGGGGGTTAAACCAACCAGAC
>JAODLD010000113.1:25951765-25967972 GCA_026781065.1 Mormyrops boulengeri
TTTCATAAACGCCAACAATTAATCAGCAACACAAGAGACAACATCATGGTCAATTATGGGGGTTAAACCAACCAGACTAATCTGTTCAGTACCCAGCCCACCCTATCATAGCTGGAGTCCTTCTTAGAAAAGTGTTAACAAAGTGGCAAATGTTGCAAAACACAGCTGCCCAGAATGTGGTATATGCAGCTGCAAAGTAATAGAGTAAAAAGAGAAATGAGAAAGAAGGCAGACAACAAGGTGTGTATTTGTATCAAGGTTTTCTCAAATTCCTGTGCTACTTGGAAATTACTTCTGTCAGTCCTTCCACTTTTAATGATTTCTTGTATGGTTTATCAACTGTTTTTGGATTTTGATTTTGTACTGACCCAGTACACTTTTGATTTTAACTATCACTTCAAATGCCCTCCCTAATGTTTGAGTCAAAGATCACTTTTTTATTTAACTATACACTTTTAGATTTTATTAAAGGATATTTTTAGACTTTTTTCTGTCAACATTTTGAAATGTCATCACTTCATTTCAGCTAACTGTGCTACCAGCTACATAATAATTCCAATGTGTTATTTAGTATGCTACAAATCAATGTTTAATGAAAAGGTCTATTAGGTTGCATTACAGCATAAATGACAGAGGGCCCACAACTGTACAAGGTCATAAAAATAATCGATTGTGTGTCACGATGAGCATTTTTGTGAAAAGCAGAAAAGCGCTTTTTAAGCTATTATTACTCATAACTACTGACCAGAGGAAGAATGCTTATGAGTTCATGTTCCAGGAGGGACCCTGCTGCCTTGTCCTTTGAGCTTTAAATGCTTCAGTAAAAAGTTCTCTGTAAAAAATACAATACAATACAATCTTGGTATGAGCACGGTTTTTAGTCACAGCATTTGTAAAGCAGCTACACTAAAAAATGCTTTCTTAAAAACAACCCGACCTGGGTTAATTGGCAACCCAGTGCTAGGTAAATATTGGACAGAACACACTCTGAATTATTTTGACCCAGCATCTTTGGTTATGCAATTTAATCATGATGCTGGGTTGTTAAAACTACCCAACTCTGAGTTATTGACACAGTGCTGGTTTAAATAATAATGCATAGCCCATCTTGCTCTACATGACATGCACGTAGGCGAGAGCAAACTTGGCAGTGAAGGGCAGCCATGCCCTTGGAGATGGAGTATTTAAGGGCCTTGCTCAAGGGTCCACAGGGGTGTCTATTCTGCTGAGGCCAATGTTGAACCAGCAACTTTCTGATTATAGGCACAGAGGCTTAACCCACTGAGCCACACATTGGCCCCATTGAATTTACCATTGGTGCTGAGTGATTTGTTTACGTCTTCTAGTGATATTAAATATATATAGACAGCCCGTTTAATGGATATACAGTATATATGATTATTAAATGTCATGATTTGACACATTGTAAATGGTGTTGTAAATATGTATTGCTTTTGACAGAATTAAGTCTCAGAACATGAATATCTAGCGAACCAGCAAACTCAGCTGCACTTGGATTCAGCCTGTCAGGTTTACTCCACAATAATGAGCCGGTGACCATACATGATCCCTCACCTAGCTCACATTTATCTAGCTACATAACATTAACTAACATTAGCTGGCTGATTAACATTAATTAACATTATCAATCAAACAGAGGGAGCTAAACATTTTCTAACATTATTATCGCATATATTGTTAGAATATTACAATACTATTTTATTATAAATATTATAAGACAATAAATGAAAAGCAACAAGCTCATCTTGTTACATCTGTGCCACATCATAATGAATGTGGTGCACAAGGACTTGGGTTCCCCTGACAACGGGGGTACAGTTACCCAAGTGCTTGGTCAAAAACATCACCCTTCAACTGGGTCAGGCCAGTAACCCAAATGCTGGGTCAGGACTGGGTACAGGACTGAAAATAACCCATCGAAAATACCCAACAGACGCAACCCAGCGTTTGCGTAAAAAAGTAACCCAGCGTTTTTTAAAGTGTGCCTTACAGTATCATGCATGACAGAAGTGTTTTATGATTTTAGTTTTTGAGGCCAAGATGAAACGTCATATCTTGCCTGGCTAGTGACAAATAAATAATTGAATTTACACTGAGATAGAAAGCAGACCTTAGACAACCGAGGCAACTACATCCAGGATGGCACAGGGTGCAAGCATTGGTGTAAGTAATGGGTAACCAAAACCATCCAATAGAACCCCCTGGACCTCCTTAAATGGGTGGAGGCCTCAACTCCCCAATGCTCAACCCAAAGTTATCCCCTTGGGTGCAAGATACCCTGATTAACCATGAATCCTTTTGTTATTCCTTTAGCTGTAGACCTTATAACTACCATCATTTGAGTCCACATGCCAAGCCAGATCACACTATTGTTCCAAACCGAATAAAACTTTTTATGGGATAATACATCTCTTTTGAATGTTCAAAGACTAATGAGATATGCGGTAGTAAAAATGTCTGCATGATTTGTTTCTCACAAATTTGAAACAGGCTGATTTCTTTCAGCATGCAGCATGAGTGACCTGACTGTTTTGTGAGTGTTATCAGCATATTTTTGTAAAAAGGCCAACTTAAATATTGTACCTCCAGGGGTTTCCAGGCATTTATCACTGGGTAAGTTTTCTTTTTTAAACTTCAGCTAAGAACACAAGTTTATTTAAGACAAAGTCATTTAATGTTTAATAAAGTGTAAACCCCCAGTGCCAAACTCTGTCTTTCTTTCTGTTATTGTGATGTATACTGATATACAGGGGCTGGACAATGAAACTGAAACACTGGCCAAAATAGTGTTTGAGGATTTATGCCTATATATGCATGGCCTGGTGGCCAGTCTTCACATTCCATCAGTCTGTTTTGGAAGCTTTCTGACAGGGATGTTTGGGTACTGCCTGTGACGTCTCTCCTTATGCCCTGCTGCTGTACCACCCTTCATCCTGTCATCTGAAGTAGCATCAGCACCTGCCTGCCGTCACATGCCTGTCCCCTGCTTTGAGATTCCAATATTAAAATTGGGATAGTGTGAACTGGAACTTTGCCGTCTTGCCCATTTGACTTCCTCTACCAGCCCCTGGAGGATGGGCTCCCCTTTTGAGTCTGGTTCCTCCCAAGGTTTCTTCCTTCGAGGGCATTTTTCCTTGCCACTGTTGCCTCTGGCTTACTCACTGGGGGCTTTAGGTGAGAATAATGTAAAACACTTTGAGACAATGTAATGCTGTGAAAGTGGTCTATACAAATAAAATTGAATTGAATTTAATTGAATTGAATACTAACCCGCTTTGTATACCAAAAAACATAAAACCACATCTGTCCAATTAAAGGCGCAGAATTAAAGGCGCCCCTTGACTTTCCTGTTTCCACCGAAACTGTTTGTTGGAAGCTCCACAAGGACTATATTCCTGGTGTGGGCTGCAATAGCCAAACCTTTGTGGACAATGTGAAACATGTATTGTTCTATGATGAGTCCACCGTCACTGTCTTTCCCACGTCTGGGAGAGTTACAGTGTGGAGAAGCCCCAAAGAGGCTTACCACCTGGACTGTAGCGTACCCAGACTGCAGCACAGGGGTGGATCAGTGATGGTTTGGACCGCAATATTATGGCATTCCCTAGGTCCATTACTTGTTCTAGATGGCCATGTCATTGCTAAGGATGACTGAACCATTCTGGAGGACCATGTTCACCTAATGGTTCAAACATTGTACCCTGAAGTTGGTGGCATGGATTGGGACGATAAGACACCAGTATATTAGACTGATGACAGAGTGGTTTGATGAACATGAAAGTAAAGTTGAACATCTCCCATCGTTTGCACAGTTACTAGATCTGAATACCATTGAGTCACTTTGGTGTGTTTTAGAGTTGCGAATCGCTTTCCTCCACCAGCATCACGTAGTGACCTGACCACTGTTCTGGAAGAGGAATGGCTCAAAATCCTTCTGGCCACTGTGCAGGACTTGTATCTGTCATTCCTAAGATGAATTGATGGCTGCAAAAGGAGGCCCTACACTATACTAATAAATAGGGATGTAACGATACCAAAAACTCACGGTGCGATAATATCGCGATAATATCACGACTATGCGATACTTATCACGCTATTAAAAAGAAAAAACTCTTAATAATTAATGATCAACATGTTTACTTATATTAGTTCTCCCTTTTAACATAAAGTGCTTCTGCTTTTCTTTATTAGTGAAATATCCAGCTATGACCTTAAGCCTTTGCCAGAACTTGTCCTTTGCAATGAATGACTGAACAATGCATGTAATTATAAAACAAAAACAAACAATCAGTAGTTCCTTTATAAAATATTGGTTATTACTGCAGCAGCTGGATCTTTTATTCAAAACACAATCTGCAATTCCGAAGTAGTGTTTTCTGCCATTTTTCCGCCGGATCAGTTTTCACCGCATGAAATATAGGCCACACCCATACATACTAACACACTAAATAATGCGTGAAAACAGTGCACGTGTAACACTTTTTTTAAGCAAAGAAAATTTATTAACAATAGGTTTGTAACCATCCTAAACGATATGGCCGGCCATAACCAGTAGTGCACTAAGACTTAACAAGGAACCAAGTCTTGTCAGCAGCACAACCATTGTAACATAAGTAGTACTACAGATGAGAACGGTTCATTAGCAGTAAGACTCGTCATTTTAGGAATATTCCAGCAAATCGGCCTGAAGGGAAGGACAAAGTCATTACTTCAAAGATTCCAACAAAGTACGGCAACTGACAACAGAAGTCTTGATTTGCAAAAAGACATCATTGCACAGTGGGAGGAAGCATGAAGCTATGTATTTATGAACCTATTTTGGGTCCACTTAGTAGTGCTACTGGCCAGTTCTAGGTTCGATGGGAGTGGTGGGTGAAAAGATAATGATACCTCAAAATTTAGAACTGCAACCTTTAGTAAATATTAATTGTAGAACATGAAGAATCGTGAATACATTTACATTTAAATGGAAAAAAGTAATTCTACCTCTTTATAAAGTATGGTTTTAAATATTGTTTGTTTTGGGTTTCTGAGTCCAGTGGTTAAACCAGTTATTCCTAGTTAATCCTATGTCTAAATCTAGTTATATCTTAGCTTAGTTTTGCTAATTTTTGACTGCGCACAGATCGAAAAAAATTATTATTTTGTATCTATTTATAATCACCTAATAAGCCCTTATTTATTCTCTATCTAGAATCTTTAGCATCTATTTATCTTTCCTTTAAGTCAGTAACCTCCCCCCACATATCAAACTCAAAATTCAACATGTATAAAGGGAAAAAACAAAATCACATCGTATACCATTCAGGCATAACAATATCGAAGTGTTAATATACCGTTCAATTCAGGCATAACAGTGTCCAAAGGTTTATATACAGTTCAGTTCCCTCTACTCAGGAATATCCGTTCTAAATCTTCAGTAGTGTCAATGTAGCACAGAAAAAAACAATTTATCGTGGTTTAAAACATTTCTTCCATTTTCCTTTTCCTTTAGTTAAAAAAAATCTTCTTACACCACATAAGCTGTAAAATCAAATTTAGCAAGTTTTCTTTTTACCGTATTCTAAGTCCTATGGCAGCACTCGCTGCAGCCGGCCTCAACCGCTTCTGCACAAAAACAACCCACGCTCTGCACGTTACTTCGTGACATCACCTCACAATCTGCATACAATCGTCTTTTTTCTTAAAGAGATAAATTATTGTTTAGTATGGAGCCCCTCTGGTGACATAACAGAATTTTTTTTTTTTGCGTGGCCACGCATTATAACGTGTGGCCACGAGATAATTAAGTGGTGGCCACGAATTAATAAGGCGTGGCCACGAGATTTCTGAATGCCTTGAAACACATGGACTTTGAGAGTGGATAAAAGTAAGTATAATTTTATAAAGAAATTATCATTGTTTTAATTGATAACATAATTGTGAGAAGACACATGTTAACTTCCTAAAGGTGCATTAGACTATCCCGGAAATCTAACTCGTTCCCACGCTTTAAGGAAGACGTGGCCACCACTTAATTATCTCATGGCCAATATACTGTAAATGTGTTTTTGTTTCTATTTGACCAATTTACAAATTATTGTTGAAATAGTTGTTTTGTAATGGATTTACTGACCTATTGTCATGTGGGTTACACATGGCCATAAGAGCACAAAGAATTCATTAATGTAGTATCTATTTTTTGAGACGGAGCTTATACGAGCAAAATAACTATGTGATATCGTGGTTGATATCTCAACAGTCCGACAACGGTGTCAAAGTATTTTTTATCGCGATATCGCGATAATATGTCTATCGTTACATCCCTACTAATAAATAATTGTGGTCTCAAACCAGGTGCTTCAGTTTCATTGTCCAACTCCTGTACATGTGATGCACAAGCTCCACCTGAGCTCATCTGTGAGAAGCAGACTGATCAGAGTCCCCTGGTAAATATCCCAAGCCACACACAGGACAAGGACAGGATTCAAACCACTGATACACTGCAGCACCCAGCAAATATATAAACAGCTATAATCTCACTAATATCTAGAAAAAAAAGCTAAAGGTTAAATATCTATGAGAAGTGAACAAACTATTAATTAAAAAAAATATATAGAGAGGGGTGGCATTGTAGCTCAGTAGGTAGTTGTATTGTCTCACATCTCCAGGATTGTCTGTGTGTGCGTGTGTGTGTGTGTGTGTGTGTGTGTGTGTGTGTGTGTGTTTTTCTATCTGCCCTGCAATGGACTGGCATCCCATACAGGGTGAACTGTATATCTGTGCTGGCTGGGATGGGCCCAGGCTACCTGTAACCTTGACAAAGATAAGTAGTTGATAGGTGGATGGATGGATGGATGGATGGATGGATGTAAAATTAATTGTGAAACCCTGGATACAGCAACCACATATAGTGCAGGCTGGCAAGATGGTGCAGTAGGCCGGTGGTTAATACTGCAGCCTCAGACATCAAAGGTGTGCGGATCAGTTCCTGCTCTGTATCGGGGGCAGCTTGCATGCTGTCTCTGTGGTACAGTGGGATTTGTAAGTATTCTGATCTTCCTCAAGTATTCAAAAAATGCTTTTAGTCAAAATAATGATTCTGAATTACACACTGTGCATGGCTTTGTCTCCTAGAACGAACTGCCATTTTGCTTCATGCACCATGTTTACTAAAACAGGTTGTAGGTTCACCATGACAGTATACTGGATAAGTGCAACATATGCAAGATGCAAGTTAAGGAAGCATCTTAAGATGCTTTTAGACAAATTGGTTGTTTAGATGTACAGTATGGTTACCTCCTTTCATTTCAGGAGCAACACATTTTTTTTTCACATTTTATCAGGGGTAAAGTTTGTGCTGAAAATTGTTCAGTCCAGGCAACAATGCCCTCAGAGTGTTTCACGATATGTAAAATATTCAGCGCAAGCTGGACTGCAGAACCTGTGGAAAGCGCAGCAATGGCATGGAAGTGCTTCAGTAAGCTTTTGTGTTGCCATGGTGATTGATTACCAGCCCCATACACACAGGTAATCCAATTAATGAAACCCAGCTGGTAGCCTTGATTGGACTAATTGCCTTGTTTGGGTTTTTGTAAGGTCGGCAGGGGAGTGTTTAAGAAGTGAACTGGAGTTATCGATGTTAGATGTGGAATGAAGTTTTGTTTGTTACTCCCCATGCACTGTTTGTTCCCCTTATGGTACAGTTTCTTTTTTGATTAACCCTGCTGTCCCTCGACTCAGCCACAAAAAAGTGAACCCAGCAATACTTCTGAGTGACAAGTTATTATTCTGAAAGGTCAATAAAAATGGGAAATCAGTTTTTTGTCTCAGGACAAAAATGTTACGTCTTATGAGTCCAGACAAGTTCATTTTCAATTTTCTTATATGTGGTAGACCTACTGTCCTCAGAATTTTCTTTCATCCAAAAGCAAGTGTCCATCACCCATATCACTTCTTTACCTATAGATATATACAGTTCTGTGCAAAAGTCTTAGGCAATCAAGGAAAGTGATATTTAAATTATATTCATGTTGGTGCAAAACTATGATTTTATGTCTGTCAAAGTGTGTCAGCTTAACCATTTCAAAACCTCTCCTGAAATCACGCCAGTATTTGCAGCAACTATGCAATATATCAGTGTATTTTTTGACTTGACCACTGGCCTGCCATGTTCAACTAATCAACACCTCAGTGACTTTTTCTTAACTAATTAAATTAATTAATTAAGCAAGCTGGTGGTAAGACTGAACAAATGCATTAAATGGCTGGGGTGCCCCTGAGGAGAGCTTTGGGAACTGAAGCGGTGTTGTTCTAGCCATCCAACTAGATATCAGTGATTTTTGGGAGAACAGAAGATATTGCTGTTAGTTTTTATTGTGTTACTCTTAATTTTCATATGCTCTAATGTTAAATTGTGTTTTTCTTCTGTGCAAACATATACTTACTAGCCAAATAAATAGCCTTACACATTTCCTATGACTGCCTAAGACTTTTGCACAGTACTGTATGTATGTACTGTATATGTTCATGCTTGATGGCTGTCTGGCAGCTCCCAGCACTGGGGTTTGTGAAATGGACCAGATGGGGTGTGCACTCTGTTCAATTCGCACAGTCCCTATTTCCAGCTGGTACATTGTCATGGTCTGTCAAATACATGGCCCCTGCAAAGTTGAATTAAATTCACAAAGACTTGGCCAGTTTCATTTGATAATTCTGCAATTTCCTGACACTGGGCTAGAAAAACTAGAATGATTTTTCCACCATATGCCACCATATCAATAACATAACCAATGATCACCACTGGTTACTGATCAGACCATCCTAGGGCCAGGATACTTTGGCTTCATCCTGCAGCCCACATCACATCAAGGGTTTTCTTTTGCCTTGTGGCCTCTACTTCCTGAGCTAGACTGCTGGCTCTCTGTGATTATGTTTTGGATTGCGAACAAACTCTAATTTTTCTGTTAATTTTTCACACCTGCAGAGTGTATGTTTAATCACTTTTTTCCCCATCCATCCAGCCAACTGCTTATCCTGTTCAGGGTCGCGAGGGTCTGGAGCCTATCTCAGAGGCTTTTGGTGCAAGGCAGGGATCAACCACAGACGAGGTGCCAACCCATCACAGGACACACTTACACAGCAGCCTCATACATAACACACCTAGAGGCAATTTCATTATTTTTTTCAATCAATAATATGATAGAATTGACTTAATTGTATGGGGAAAATATGCAAGTACAGTACACTGAAAATTAGTCTCTCACCAAGGTATTATTGAGGTATTATCTATGCAAATAAACATTTCCCAATCCAGGTTGCAATTACAAATTCATTAGTTTTTTTTACAATTATTTTGCTATGATTTATTATTATCTCTAACTTTTAGACTGGATATGAACTTATGTGAGAAGTAGTAAACCAGGAGAACTATTCGGACCTGGTCTTCCTGGCGTAAAACTGCTCTAGCTCCTGCAATACTAGCATTAACCTCTAGGTTTCTGGTTCTTCAGCAGGTACTTTGGTACCTTCCAGCAGGTACTCTGGTGTTCTCCAGCAGGGTGTTCTGGTGTTCTCCAGCAGGTACTCTGGTATCTTCCAGCAAGTGTTCTGGTGTTCTCCAGCAGGTACTCTGGTATCTTCCAGCAAGTGTTCTGGTGTTCTCCAGCAGGGTGTTCTGGTGTTCTCCAGCAGGTACTCTGGTGTTCTTCCACCACTAGAAAATATGCTATTAGGCGACTTGGCATCTCTAAATTGCCCCGTTTGTATCTGACTTTGAACCCCTGCAGCCCTGTGCATGATCAGAAGTTGGAAGATGGATGCATGGTAATATAGGTCCAGTTTATATATAGATTTTAATTAACATCTGCATATAGCTTGTAATTAATAACTTTAGCAGTTATTCAAAAAATACATGTCAGAAGGTGGTCTTGCAAATTTGCTTGGATGAGTGCAAAATGAGTCATGCGGACATACCTTAGACTTGAATATGAGGTTTCACCGTAATATAAATTCAGCCTTTCGCCCACATTCCTAACAGCACCCAAAAGTCTGAAAAATAACATTCGGTTTTAAGAGCTACAAGGATTGTACCATGTGGTGCCACTAAAAGGCCCTCCATCAGAATGGATGACGCACTAGGTGCAATAATGTGACAGAAAAATTTCCACCACAGCATCCACTATGAATGTACATGGCTTTTCCAAATCAGAAAGTTATTCATTCTATATATCCTATAGCCCTCATATGAAGCCGTAATCAAATTCTTTCATTCTTGGCTTAACTAAGTGACTCATTTGTCAATAAACGGAAATACATGAATAAATATTTCTCATGTTGTACTTACATGTAAGGAAGAAAATGTCTGCTCATAACTTTGTATTTACTGGAAGCCTGTGAATACAGATTGCTTGACTATATTTTGTACATCATGACATAATTCCTTAAGTGTGCCCTAAGACCGGACCACAGTCCCAAATGCTAAATGAAATTGCTATATTAAAAACAGTTAAGCCTACTGATATATACAATCCTTAATCTCTTTTGGTTTTGATAGTATTAAAGTCCTGTTGCAGGTCTTTTTTTTTGAGACCTGAGAGGACTTTCTGAATATCCCTGAGTTTTAAGAGATGCAAAAGATGGCAAAATTCCAAACAAAACAAATGAGTGTGAAGTCCAGAAAGCACTGTAATGGCTTAAAAAGCTGAGACCTGGAGAATAAAATGTGCATAGCAGATGTGTCTTTCAAACTTATGTGGAACTTATTTTCTTGTGTTGTGATTCTCCTGCCTGAAGATCAGCATCTGTGGGGAATTCCACAAATCCAGCAATCCCTTGTGGAATGAAGCAAACTAGAGCCCCTGCCCAAAGAACTGATTTACTGTAATCCAGGCTTCGTTTGATTAGGTGAATTGGATTTGCCAAAATTGTCTGTAGGTGTGAATGATTTGCACGTCTTGTACCTGGGATACAAACATTATAGAAGATGAATGAATGAATAATAAATTCAAAATTAAATAGCAATAGTATTTATTAAATATTATTATTAAAATTATTACTATTATTATTTGGGCTGTGACTCTACAAAGAATCACTAATTATCCACACAGTTTTTTGTGATTAATCATGATTAATTGCATCTAATATTATAACTTATAATATTTATACGTTGAATCCCCAATTCAATGTAGAGAATGGGTCATTCTCAGGAACTCATTAATATAACGTATCAATTTTCTCTCATTTTTAAGATTAATTCGAAAAGAGACTCAAATCATAGAATGTCATTTTCTAAAATGTCAATTTTACCGCTGGTGAAACTTATAGTACGATTTATTTGTGTTACAAACAAAAGTATTTAATCAAATCCAGGGCAAGAATTATGGAGACGAAAAAAAAAACTAACGAAACATTGAGCAAAACACACACATCCTATCTTACAAACTGATTGCATATTGTGGGTCACATGCAAAAAAGCTGAAAGATTTTGCCTAGTTTAGTTTCAAATGATCTTAAAACTGTTTCAGTAATGATATTTGTGCTACCTATTTGGGGAAAATGGTTAAAAAAAAGAGTTACAAATGACAATTGTAAGATACCTAAAAAGTTAAGGTGAGGTCAGTTGCTATACACCAACCCTGACTGATAAGTTAAACAGCGGCAAATTAGCATAAAATCAAACAAAGCATTCAAGTTGTAAGCTGATTTTGACTTCTTAGGACTAAACTCAACCTATTTCTCACTTAAAAGAAGGATTCAGTGGATGACGTCAGATAAAAGCAGAATAATAGTTCATCAGTTTACTAATACTTTCCATCCATTCATTTTCATCCGCTTATCTGGTGACGGGTCAAGGGGGCAGCAGTATAAGCAGGGATGCCCAGACCTCCGTCTCACCAGCCACCTCCTCCAGCTCTACCAGGGGGAGAACCAAGGCGTCCGCAGGCCAGCTGAGAGATATAATCTATCCAGCATGTCCTGGGACTGCCCCAGGGCCTCCTGCCAGTTGCACATGCCTAAAACATCTCCCCAGGGAGCCGTACAGGAGCCATCCTAGACAGATGCCCAAACCACCTCAACTGGCTCATTTCCGTGCAGAGGAGCAATGGCTCTACTTTGAGCCCCTCCCAAATTGCTGAGGTCCTCACCTTATATATAAGGTGCAGAGGAAACTCATTTTGGCTGCTTGTATCCTCAATCTCATTCTTTTGGTCATTATCCAGAGCTCATGACCATAAGTGAGGGTAGGATCGTAGATCGATTGGTAAGATCCAGCTCAGCTCCTTCTTCACCAAAACAGAATGGTACAGTGTCCGCATTACTGCCGACACTGCACCAATCTGTTTGTTCTTCCCTCACTCGTGAACAAGACCCCAAGATACTTAATCTCCTCTGCTTGAGGCAACAACTCATGCCCCACCAGGAGAGGGCGATCCACGTTTTTACGAACCATGGCCTCAGACTTGGAGGTGCTGATCCTCATCCTGGCCGCCTCACACTCAGCTGCAAACCGCTCCAGTGCATGCTGCAGATCACAATACCTATGACACTAACAGGACTACATCATCTGCAAAAAGCATACATGCGATCCTAAGGCCCCTGAACCCAACCCCCTATGGATCTTGGCTACGCCTAGAAATTCTGTCCATAAAAGTTAGAAAGAGAATCAATGACAAAGTCCAACACCCACGGGGAAGGAGTCTGACTTAGTGCTGGTAATGCCAACCAAACTCTCGCTTCGTTTCTACTGGGATCTGATGGCCTAATGGACCCTGTACCCCATACTCCTGAAGCACCTCCCCACAGGACCCCTCAAGGGACACCATCATATGCCTTTTCCAAGTCCACAAAACACATGTTTACTGGTTGGGCAAACTCCCATGAACCCTCCAGTATCCTTGTGAGGGTGAAGTGGTGGTCCAGTGTTTTGTCACCAGGATGGACTCTGCATTGCCTATTCAGACTCCATGTCCCCTGACTCCCTCGGTTAGAGAAGTTTTGCCGGAGTTTGAAGATCTCCCAGACAGCGGCCTCCGGCAGACACTCCCAGCACAACCTCACCATGCGTCTGTGTCTACTAGGTCTATCCGGCATTTTCCCCAGCCATTGGATCCAACTGACCACCAGCAGGTGATCCATTGACAGTTGGCCATTCATCCTAACCACACCCTTCGAGGTTTCAGTTTCATTACCCACGTAAGCATTGAAGTCCCCCAGCAGAGCAATGGTGTTCCCAGAAGGGGTGCCTTCCAGCACCCCCTCCGGAGGTCTTCAAGAAGGCCAGATGCTCCTAACTGGTGCTCGGTGTATACGCACAGACAACCATCAGAGTCCGTCCCCTGACACGGAATCAAAGGGAAGGGACCCTGTCATCCACCGGGGTAAACTCCACCACACTGGCACTGAACCGGTGGGCAATTAGTAGCCCCACCCCTGCCCAGTGCCTCTCACCATGGGCAACTCCAGAATGGAATAGAGTCCAGCCCCTCTCGAGGAGTTTGGTTCTATAGTAAACGTTATTTACACATAATAAATATTTCAACCAAATAACTGAAAAGTTTTGGTCAAAGTGTTAACTAATTGTTAACTAAACAAATAGGCCTGAAAATTGTGCAATCTGAAAATTCATCGGTTGTTGTTAATATAGCCCTTTCAGGGTAACACCCCTGGTTTAATGGTTTTACTTAAACTTGTGACATAGGCCCTACAGATTACCCATTTCCAACAAATAGTACTTGGAAAGGTATATAACTGAATTTCAATGCTGGCAAAAAGGTTTGATGGGTTAATCACATGTACATATAAATCATATTTACTCAACTGGCAGATTGAAACGTCAATTCTAACTGTGCAACTGGAAAATGTTATAGTGGGCAGCTTTATATAATGGAATCCGAGCAACACTGGCATGTACAATCGTGTAAATCCAAATCCCATTTGGCAAATGACTTTAAAAACAGAAGTCTGAAAATCATTGAAAGTGCATTTATTAAACGGGAAGATCCTCAGTTTAAAGTATTTAACCTTCAATTGTAAACAAATTTTGCAAATGACAATATTTTTTTATCGTTTGAGCCATCTGCCAACTTTCTTTTATGATATTTTCTATTATGATATGGTCATATTTCATTCTATTTACTGCTGTGTGGCAGTTTTTTAAAAACAAAATGAACCAAGTAGCAAGGTTTTCCCCTCCATCAGCTCCCGCCCGAGACAATAACTGAATGTTTTGACATTAGCTGTGAATTCTGAGATTCTGTGCAACGTTACAGCCGAAGCTCTTGTGTGGCTTACAGGAAGCAAAATTATAGGTCGCTATTAAAAAATCTTTGCTCTTACTGTTCTCCCATTTGCGCAGAAAAATACCACGTGAGTTAATGAGATAAATAATAACATTATGACTATAAAATTAGTGCTGCGTGTTAACGCATTAACTTTCCCAGCCCTAATAATTCTTATTGAATTCTGTTACTAATGTTTTGTGGTGCTGCGGGGACAGTCATCAGGGATAATTACTCCGTTACTGACATGCTTTGCACCGCATCACATGTATTCGCACCTACTGGAAATTAATATGTGCATTCATGTATATTTTGTTCTAGATAGTAAACATTGTAGCAGTGTAATGTTTGTCATGGACTGCGTGTGATTCCCTAGCGTGTTACTATGTGTGTGAGTGTCCCGTAAACTGTTAGCTTCAATGTCTGCGCGACTACTTGTTTTAGACTAGTGGTGAGTTGTCATTAAAAACGAAGTCTCCATATTAAAAGAGCTATTGTCTCCTTTTATTAAAATAAACCACGCACTCACCGTTAAATGGTTTGTAGCGACAGCGGAATTTGCGTGTCCCAGCATGCCCCGCGAATAACTGTAAATAGCCCCTTGTAGTGTTGTTGTGTTGCTGTTAATACTTGTTGTACTATTGTCATGTGTGTATTTGCCTGTGTTTTATGTGAACTCTGGCCGATCATCGCATGTCTTTATCGTTGTATAAATTACCCACCGTATGTGTACCTTATTGTCCGGCATCTAACCTTCCCTGCTTTTCCCCTGTTGTATTCGGTTTGGTACCTGTTTGCATGCTTTTTAGTCGTTTTCAGGATTTAATATATGGACGTTCTTTTCTCCTTAAAGAACCTCCTTTGTTATTCACTGCCACCATGAGGCCCAAGTCTGCCAGTCATCACCATGGTGTCAGAAGCGGCATACCAGAAGTGGCCCGGCTTGTGCTTCTGGAGGAGGTGCTGTTCTCTATCATTTGACAGCCTTGCTCCACCCTGGCAGGCAGCAGAGAGCAATGTGGCAGCGCTAGAGAAGCAGCACCATCATAGGGCTGGAGCTGCTCTGCCGACTGGGGATGCACATTGACATGCCCGTGGCCACCATCCACCTCAGTGCTGATGTGTTGACCCTCCTGCAGGATGACGGCTGGAAGCTGAACCAACAGCAGCAGACTGTGGCCAAGAGGACAACAATGCCCCCAAGTGTTCCAGCAGCCCCCGGCGTGCAAACAACTCCCCCCACTGGATATGGCTGATCCCTTATATTACAACTTTAGTTGTAATATAATTTAATGTTATGTAATTAATGTATTTACATTATAAGCAGTAAGTGTTGTAACTTTGTAATGTAAGTGCTGTAATGTAATGTTTTACCATGGTGTGCGTTACTGTATGAGTGATGTGTGCCACTGTTAGCTGTCTCTGGCAGTGCACTATTTAAAAAGGCAATCCCCTTGCATTTACATAAGAATATGTCTGTTTTTCTCAAAACATGACTCACCTTGCAAGTCCTGACAACAAATTTTCATTATTGAATGAAAAATATTACCTGTGCCTGGTGAAGAAATCCACTTAAGTTGACCAGTATTACTTAACTCAGCTGAATCTTGAGATGCTTGCTCTACCCTCAAGAAGGTTTGTTTTTGTCCCTCAGTAAAGATTTAATCATGTTTTCCTCACAACCTGTGTCTCTGTTTGCTGTTGTGCTAACCTAATTTTTTGGAAGCATGGTATTTAGTAGATTTTAAAAGGTTAAAAAATGTTACAATTCTGTAACTTTCCTTCTGTAAAGCAATATTTTCATAATAAAGCAATAATACCATAATTCAATTAACAAACATCATTACTTTTTTATTCCAATTTTAGAGTTTGTTGTAGAAGTACACTCTCAGAAAAAAGGGTACAAATTTGTACCTTTGCTTGTCACT
>JAODLD010000113.1:25976081-25987313 GCA_026781065.1 Mormyrops boulengeri
AAGTGTACCATTGGCAGACCCTTGAGGGTACAGCCCCAGTGACAAGCAAAGGTACCAATTTGTACCCTTTTTTCTGATAGTGTAGCAATGTATTGCTAACAAATTACAATATTGCCAGTGTACTGTATGAGTGGCTAATAATCAAAATTAAAATGTGCTATTAGTAAAGCAAGCAATTATGTTACTGGTATTTGAGAACAGCAAATTGCTCATTGTAATTCAATTCATATATTTCAGGTTTCAAACCAAGTTTTCTGACATACACAATCATACACTGTACTACTGTGTAGGTAAATGAAGCAATGCAGGGTGTGACACAAAGGTGCATTTTTTTACTCTGTTCTGAGAGTGTACTGTACACATGTATGACAATCTAAATACAAGGGGTGTCTTCTGAAAAGGCATTATTTCAACCACATATCTACAATTTCCCTTATTCTTCCATCACTTTTATGCTTTGAAATTACATTTTTTCATTACATATAGAGTTGTAATACATGAACCTACTTAGTGGTTAATAAATGGATGAGCCAAGAGTTTCAAGGGGCATAGAATGCCCCTATGCTATTGGTTACATATTGTTCAGGGAACAAGCCGTGCTTCTCAATTTAAATGAAAAGCTGAATAGAGAAGGTGTTTAACGTCATCGTATTGCAGACATTCTTTCATTGCTGACTTGCTGTGGAACACAGGTCCACCTAGTGCTAGTAAGGTGTAACATCTGCGTGATTCTCACGTTTATTTGCAGAGACAGAGTGCGGTCTTGAGGAAGGAGGACAGAGATTGATAGAACTTGCTGGACTTGTGTCGAATTAGACGAACGGGAGATTTTTATACGTCACACCTTTCAGAAACTGATGAATAAAATATGTAAGTTGATAAATCAGTTTTAGAAATTGTTGGTTTTTTAATAGTACAACTGAATACGTGTTTATCTTTATTATCATTATGGTAATATTGTTTGACGTGTGTGTATGCGTGTGTATATATATACGTCTCTTTCTCTCTCACATACACACACTCTCTCTCTCTCTCTATCTCTCTCTCACACACTCTCTCTCTCTCGCATTCTAAATCTCCCTCAGTTCAACTCGATGATGAGGAATTTTACTGGATGAAACAACTGACTCTCCTTTGCAGTCTCACATCTCAGCTTGACACTTGTTAAATTAAAAGAAGACCTAACCGGGAAACACGTGTAGCTGTAAGTCGTTGAAAGATACCATTAATGTCTACGGTGGAAAGACAGCCGCATCAAAGATAATCGGTCCAGAGTCGAGAGAACAGAAATTAAACACAGCGACTTATCGTGATGGAGAGTACTTATAGAGATCTGGATTTCTGGCCAGTAAATGAGTCCTGGAAGAACGGAAGTTTTAACGACACGGAAGGGGGTAACCAGACGATGAACGCCCTGAAGCGAAACGAAGAAGTAGCAAAAGTGGAGGTGGCCGTACTCGTACTGGTTCTGTTACTTGCCCTAGCTGGCAACGTGTGTGTCTTGGTGGCAATCCATACCACAAAGCACGGTCAATCACGGATGTATTATTTCATGAAGCATCTTAGCATCGCCGATCTTGTTGTGGCAGTCTTTCAAGTCCTGCCACAACTCATTTGGGACATCACATTTCGATTTTATGGACCCGATTTCTTATGCAGACTAGTTAAATATCTGCAGGTTGTAGGGATGTTTGCTTCAACTTATATGCTCGTTCTGATGTCCATAGACAGATGCTTGGCGATCTGTCAGCCATTGCACTCCCTGCACAGGAGAAAGGACCGCTTTTATGTAATTGTCTCTTGGACTCTTAGCCTTTTATTCAGTACCCCTCAAGTGTACATCTTTTCCCTGAAGGAAGTGGGAAACGGAGTTTATGATTGTTGGGGAGAATTTGTTCAGCCCTGGGGCGCTAAAGCATATGTAACATGGATTAGTATCACAATCTATATCATGCCTGTTACAATACTGAGCATCTGTTATGGACTAATTAGCTTTCGGATATGGCAAAACTTGAAACTTAAAAGGAAAGAGCATTGTATAACTCTCACACCGAAAGCATCAAAGAGCGCTGCGTTTTCTCGGGTGAGCAGCGTAAAGTTGATTTCCAAAGCAAAGATAAAAACGGTTAAAATGACTTTTGTGATCGTCGTGGCGTACATAGTCTGTTGGGCACCTTTCTTCTTCGTGCAGATGTGGTCGGCGTGGGACCCCGCAGCACCCAGAGAAGGTAAACATCCAGAAATAATGTTAAATCGTGAGACAACTAAAATTGTCCACTAGCTTGCAATGCAATCTTAATGTGAATTAGTTTTGTACAGCATCAGCAATAAAACAGATTCGTGCATATTAAGCAAATACATAAATTTAATATGCACACATGTTCTTCCGTAGATTGACCTGCAGCATCTTCCCATTTTATTATTCTTCGGGTCTAACCCGTGCAGCTCGGATTATTTGGATTATGTTGAATGATTCCCAGTCGAAACACTAAACTGTAGTTAAACTGTCCTTGTATAAACGACACATTACATCAATGCTATATTAATGGTCATTGGGGGAAAATTGACTCTGTATTTATCGAAACCAAACGTGTACAAAAAAAATAAAAGATAAATAAAAATAAAACCTGTTAGCGGACATGTAACCCCTTTTGTTTTAAAAAATTAAGCCCAGGTATGTCTAACTAAGCAATTCAATCAATACCACTGTCATGGTGTGCGAGACGAAGGGCTCGAAGTTAATCAGTTTTTGAACAAAATGGGTTTTATTTAACTGAACGGGAGCAGGGACGCAAATCAAGGCTGCGAGGGGTGAAAACGAGAAGGCTAGTACGGGGTTAGGTCACGGGCAGACAGGAGGAGTGATATCATTGACCGGACTGGAGCTGACGAGAAAAACATGTAATTACATGCAAAGGCTAACGAGGGGCAACAAGCAACAGGCGTGGCTCATCAGGGCCACGTTAAGGAGGACACAGGAGCGTATGACGGGCAGGACCTATAACAACATGTACTTCACAAAGCTTTTAAGTATTAGCTCAGCCCAGCTCTGACATTTTACTTTACGCACGAATAAACATCCTGTTACTGCAGTGGAGACTGTCAGTGAATGTTTGGTAGAAGATTGCAGCATGGCTTTCAAGTTTGGCTGATGAGAGACTAATTCGTAGAATCTACGAAAATGCATTCATATTTAAATCAATTTTCATACTAACATTTTCCACATCTTTATATCTGTGAGCTTCACAGTACGAAATTTATTCCTCAGCAGTTCACATTAAGTCAAGTAGGGTTTACAGTATTATCATACCATACATAAACAGGTATAGTGTGGCACGAAATATTGTTCCCTCAGGACCACAATGCAACCTACAAGCTTTTGGTTTTCATAATAGTTAAAGTGCAAAACACAGGACAGTGCAAAACAGGGGGGATGGACTTGGGTTTATCCATAGTGCAATGTGCGTTACATGTCCTCACAGTCTTTGGGAGGAAACTGTTGCTGAACCTGCCAGAACTGGCTCCGATGCTCTTGTACCTTCACAAACACTCCATGGGAAGTGTGGCATGGGTCTTCCTGAATGGTAGAAGCTAGGGCTGGGCAATAAGGACCAAAACCATATCTCAGTATTTTTCGGAAGAGTAGCGGTACATTATACACGTCTTGCTATTTTCAGTTGCAAGTTAAAGTCATATGTGAAATGTCACAATAAAATGAAATTCACAATTAAAGCCGAGTGTGTTCAAAATTAAATGCAAATTCAGGCTTTCCTTCACTGTACAACTACAGCTATTTAGCATAGCTAAATATTTCTTTAATTCAAACAGAAGTCTTGAAATAAAGACAAAAATATTATGCCTATATCATTGTTGCATGGGTCAAACACAGCATCTAAGACATAAACATGTTTCATTTCACTATGTCCACTGACTTTTTCTTCAGTTTATGACATTGCCCTCAAAACAGCTGAGAATCCTGGGATTCTGTGTAATGTCACAACCAAAGGCCTTGCGTTGTTTACACCCAGGAAGGAAAACTAAAGTTTTCTTGTAATAGGCTAGGCTAGGCTACTTCGAGAGGGTAAATGGGACATATCTATGGCTAATCCCGCATTATTGGATGAGTCCGTCAAACCTGAATGTCTTCTTTTATGGTGTATTTGCTCTGCAGTCGTTCGTTGCTTTGCAGTTAAGATCTGCTTTGCAATACTGACAGACAACTGCATTCTCATTTACTTTTAATGCGAAGTGCTTTCACACAAATCATGCTGTCCCTCTATTTGGACCCTCATCCTGCATGTGCCATCTACCTTCCGCCATATTGCTGAGTAAATGAGAAGTAAAATTTTTATTGATATTTTTAATAGTGGCATAGTTGAGTTTAAAATCGAGTAATCGTGACAGCTCTAAAGGCAATCATCGGGAGCCTAGTGGCCATAGAGAAGGTTTTATATATTAAAACTTTAAGCTTAAATACAACACTGCTCAATACATAGCAGACAAACTTTGCATTTAAGTATGCAAGAGGTCATTGGAGGTAGAACCTGGGGAATAAAGCGTCAATGTATGACTCATAGCATGATTTTAGGGCAGTAGTTTTTTGTTGAGGAGCCATATTGCATCCTGAATCCTGTGGTCCAAGTGCTTAAGATTCTATCCCATCTACCAAAAGGGTGGGAGTTAAAATCTGTCATGCCTCAGAAGAGAGACTTGAGGACAGGCAAATGGCATTTTTTGGGGTGCAATAACAGGAACAGAGAAACTAAATGGGACCACAAGGGATCATGAAACCAGGAAGACTAGCAAATGGAGTGGCACTGAGAGGAATAATGTTAGTGACAGAAGCACTTTTACTGTATACAAGACTGACAAGGGAGCAAATGAGAGGCAGCTGGCATGATTAACAGAAGCGTAGGAATGAGAGGTAAGATAAATCAGTGTAAGGCGTGGCTTGTTAGGGCCACGACATGGAGGAGACAGGAGGGTCAGGCAGATATCGCAGGCATTGTGCGTTTATAAGACACTGCATTAGTTGTTGATTATATGTCCTGAACTGAGGTGTTTTCCAGTAATTCCAGTTGTGTACGTTCAGCGAGGTCACCTTGTCAAGGTTGGCACCCATCCGACCCTGTCCTTTGTGTTCTGTTTTGACCAGCAGGTGGCTAGCCATCTTGTTCCCTCTTCCATCTTGTCCCTTAGCCCTAGTGTGTTTTCCCTGTTCCCCAGACTGCCCCATGGCTTGGTGTGGTTCAGAAGCCGTTCACCCTCTGGTCATGGGTTTGAGGCCATGTCTCAGAGGCCAGTTTCTCTTACTTTATTTGTATATATTGTTTTTATTTCCCCAGTATTTGGTACTTTGTTTCCTTGTTATAGGTTTGCCCTGCTTTTGTCCTGTTCACTTCCATTCCTTTTTGATTTTGGTTCCATGTCCCAGTGTGTAATTAGTGTTTCTTACTTTCAGTGTTTGTTGGAGTTTCCCTAGTCTTGTGTTCATTAGTATAAGATACTGTGCCTATTGTCTTTTTTCCCCTGTGCCATTGTTATTGGTTAATTGTCTGATGTGTCACGTCTGCCACTGTTAGCTCGGTTATCTTTTGTACTTAAGTGCTTCCCCTCCTTCTGTTCCTTGGTGATTCATTGTGTGCAAGTAGCTGTGTTTTGTTGTGGTGGCGGCTCTGTTTGTTTTTTCTAGTTCTGCTCCCTGTGTTATCCTTTTCCCCCTTGTTGCTACCTTTTGATATTTCTGTTGTTAGTTCTTGTTTCCCCCATTTGCTTTTGACCCCACATGGTACTTCTGTTTTGTAGTTTACCCAGTGTGTTCAGTTTCCCCAACAAATGCCTTTGTCTTGTAGCTTTTAATCGGATTGTCACCTTTTTTCTCTGCCTACACCATGCTGTGCCACAACACACCTTTTTTTGTGGAGTTCCACAGGTGGTATACCAGATAACGAGCCTGTTTTCTGGTTAGTTGTGGTTATCTCGTTTTTGAATTTTCCTGTACACCTCATCCAGGAACCACCTACATCATCAGCTGCCCCACGTCCAATGGTTACCCGCTCCCTGCGTTGTGGTCTTGGGGAATATCAGATAGAAGCCATAGCATAGTAGATGGACTGCCCTGTTTTACATGCTCTTAGACTCTTGCTGCGAAAGCCAAAAAATGTGTTTTGAGTGTTCTGAGTCTTTTGCAATGACCTGTGGATAATTAATTTATGAGGCATTTTGTCTAGTCTAGCTTGTACAAGGTCATTGCAGGGAGAGCACAATGGGCCAATGAGTATCCACAAATACAGAGTTCTGAGTCTCAGACATGAGTCATATTCACCTGGAGTATTGTGAAGACAGAGTTCATTAACAGCCTAATGCTATTGGCAGCGGATGTTACTGAAACAGTTATCCAGTTAACACTAGATAGTATGTCATATCTTCTGTTACTAGCCATCCATGGCCACATGGGAATCTTTTTCATGATGTAGTTACAGTATACGTTTTTAAGGGCCATAGGGGTAAATAAAGTAATGGCAGTTAATTTTTCAAACCTTGAACCTTAAATTGATTTAAAAGGCAATATGGCAATACTAATAATATCCTGTACTGAAACCTGACTTATCTTCAAAGTATTTTTGTTGTGCTTTGCTTGATTTTGAAAATGCACAGTCGTGATATATTCCTTTTATGAATCAATATAAACCAATTTATGAAGAGAGGAATAAAATGGTTATATATTGCTAGTACTTTATTAGTGAGATCAATGTTCCATTTAGCATGGCAAGCTGTGTCATTAGTACAGCAATAAATAATTATTCCACATCTGTTTAAGCTTTCTTGATACACGGCAGTTAAGAAAATTAAATTAGAAATCACTATTTAATTACTAGAAAGTTGAGTGTATTGTTGACATTTCATTTTATAGTTTTGTTTTTAGTCATAGGCTCTGGGTTGAGCTAAGGTAGGGATTCTCAACGCCTGGTCCGCAGCCAGTTTTATACTGGGCCGTGAAGTGGTGGAGTTTTGGGGAGGGCTTGGTTAATTTCCAAAAATGAAGTACTTTTTTCAGTTGACACCATTTTTAACATCTGCTAGCTACACATGTTCTGATCTCACCTTCAAAAAACCCAGCACCTAAAATTAAATCTGGCCCACCGATTGATTTGATTCTTGTACAATGTAAACTAGTCCATAGACATCAAAACGTTGGGAATCCTTAATCTAAGGTAATAGAAAATCTTAATTATTGAGGATTCTTCACTGAAATGCAATTTCACTGTCCCTGTACAGTGGGAAAACAATGAAATCAGTGAATACTGGAATCGGTGCAAACTGTCAGCCTATCACATATGGGACTGAGTGACGATCCTTGAGGTGGTTAGAAGACAAAGGGATTTATTTAGAAATTAAGCACAAATTACACACAAAAACAAAAGGACCACAAGTGGTCAAAACCAAAGGCAGTTAGGGCAAGAAGACTAGGACTAGGACTACAAATAACACTCAGGGAAACAAAAGAGAGATGGCAACAAAGAAAAGTAACTGGGGCCTAAAACAGTTAACACTAACAAACCATAATCATGTACACAGACAACACTAACAATGACTGGCAGAGAACCAGGGCAATCGTAGGTACTTATATTCACAGCAACTTAATGAGCACATTAGGCCTGGGAATAGGGAGTAAGATGGGATGGCCAGCAACACCTGCTGACCAAATGGGAACATGATGGACACGGGAGGGACTGATCCTGACAACCAAAGCAATACTCAACTGAAGCATGTGTTGCCTGACTTGTTGTCGCCCCCTGTGCTTCCCATGCTAATGTCTGTTTGATGTGGTTCTTCCCTGTGGACAATATGAGGACCACATAGACTGGCAGGTAATTCAAGTATGACTGAGAAAAGAGCTTTTCTGGTATGTCATCCGTCTTCATTTTATCTTTTCTATGCCTATTTGTGAGATTTCTTTTGAGGGCAGTGATACTAGAAGCCTTTCTCAGTTTCACCTCATGAATAGAAAGTTTCGTGATCGAACAAAGTACTTTACAGATGATGGTGCTGGACCTAAATATTTTCATTTAAAATTGATATACATGAAATATTTGAGAACATACCTTCCGATTTATGCTTGCCTTGTCCACAGGCTTTGGTTAAAGAATAAAAATATTGACCATATTACAGAATATAATTTTATATGAAGTGACTTCATCAGTTCATAGTATGTTCTGTGAGATAAATAAACAAATCTATAAATAGGCAAGATGACATATAAAGGATTTCTGTGCCTTTTGATATCTAAATTTGAGGTCTTGGCCCCCAAAACCTCTTTTTATTGGAAAAAATACTTAAAAACAAAGATACATCAGTAGAGTTACATATTTTCTTTTTAATATAGAAACACAATATCCCCACCTTATGGCACCCAGACTGGATTTAAAAAGGGGGGGGGGGGGCAGGCAAAAAAAATTTATCTACTCCCGTTCATTCTGGAAGGTGTGTTTATTATTATTTATTATTGCATATTAGTTACTAATATAGCATGTGAAACACATGGAAAATAATTAAAATGGGCATTAATGGCAAACATAATTTCAAATGCAATACATGTGCTATATATTTTCTATGTACAGTATTGAATCTAATGTTCTATAATTGCCTTGCTAGAATAATATGTAATTTGATTTGAATGCCCTAATGGCAGTTATTGTTGACCACCTTGTATTTCAGACTAGGGTGTTTCTGCATATATACATATATTTAGGCCCCATCTTCTCTAACCGCTTATCCCGTTCAGCCTATGAGCACAAGGCAGGGAACAACCCAGAATGGGACACCAACCAATTGCAGGGCTCACTCACACCATTCACACCTGTAGGCAATTTGGTAACTCCAATTAATTTCAGCATGTTTTTGGATTGTTGTGGGGAAAACCACACGACAACACAGGGAGAACATGCAGACTCACACATACAGTACACTAACAGTACCTACTGTCATGGCGGCGACTTGAGCCCTGATCCCAACACCACCATGCTGGCCCTGTGTGTGTGTGCGTGCGTGTGTGTGTGTGTGTGTGTGTAGAGCCGTGGGTAAAAAAAATTAAAAACCACAGCGCAATTTTTTGTTTCACTTATTTCTCAGTTTATAGGTGTGTGTCTGTGGATAATATAAATTTTTTTTGCAAACTGTAGTCTGGTTCTTCTCTGTTTCTCATTAATGAAGGGCTTCTTCCTTCCTTTATAGGACTTCCATCCTAATTCTAGGACCATGATATGAACTGTTCTAGCAGTGCAGTTCACACCTAGAATTAATGCTTCCCATTCCTTTTGAAGGTCACTTGATGTCATCCTACAATTCATGAGAAATTGTTTGATAAGTTAACAGTCATCTCTGGCATTAAAAGATCACTGCTGCTCTTTACCTGACTGGTTTCTGGTCGTTCCCAGTGTCTCCTGCTCCACTTCACTATAACTGCTAGAGGAGTTATAGTGAATCAAAGATATGACATTTTCTTGCTAATAAAAGTATTCAATCTTTTTTATTGGAAAACTTCATTTTTAGTAAGGTGTTCCTTATTCTTTGTTATACAGTATGTGATTCTACTAATGTGTTGTATAGCTTTGAATTTCTGATGATGGAACAGGAAGCCTCTCAGGAAACAAAGGGCATGTTCTCACACACAATCCTCAAACTTCAAGGATGCCAGTTCAAATAACTTTATGTGAGGCAAACTGTCGTCATTTTCTTTAATTATGTTTCAGTCATTCTCTGAATTGTAAGAAATGCAGTATGAACATTACAGATAGTATTTTTATAACAAATAGATATTTATTGGTGCTTTTCCTAAACAAAAAAGGGAAAATTGATGTAATCGCAAACTGGACTGTAAAGAAGCAAGCTCACATACCTTTGGATTCCCACTTAGACTGTCTTATACAGGGGAGGTTGTGTATTCAAAAAAAAAGAAGCTTTTACTTTAAAAGAAAGAAGACACATTATCCCAGATTATATTAGTGCTTCCAGTTCTCTGTGGTTTTGGTTGGTGTTTTCATTTCTTGAGAAAGTCATGGGAACATCTTGGAATTTTTCATGTTATAAAGAGAGACAGCACCCTGTAGTACTATTATCATTGCTGCTACAATTCTTCTTCCATAAAATAGATATAATTTATGATTTTGGCTTTTTTTATTGTAAAACAAATTTTAAAAACTTTGTGTCCAAGTAATTTATTATGATTATCCAGTTTATTCTTACGTAGGGGACAGTAAAATTGCACTGCTGTTTTTTTATTTTATTTTATTTTTTAGAAGCAACAACAGCTTTATGAAGTAACAAAAGTAAGACGTCAGATGTTCTTCATGTTCTAACACCCGTGACTATCTCTTTATGTGAGTCAAAATGTTCCTTGTTATGTTTGTAATTTTACGTCATATATCTCCAATGCATAATTATAAGCCAGGATGAAAAAAATGAGGAGACGTTTTCAAAAACTAATATCAAACTTGAAGGATTAACTATCATAACTGTAATTTAAACATACTTGTATGTAAGGTTCTAAATCTTTAGGTAAATAAAAAAACACATGCATGGAATTGTTTCTTTTGTGTATACAAAATAATACTCATTGTATTCAAAGGGTAACATTTTTAAGCTATACCTCACCTACTTGATTTAAACATAAATATATTTTTTCCAAATCTTAAATAAACTTCTAAAATCCACTCTCCCCAGTGCATGAAATTTGTGATCCCCATGAGCTTAATTGTACTAGAGGTTTGATTCTTGTAATGTGCTTTAACCTTACATGCCATGTGTCTGTCGACAAACGCGTTCAAGAGAACAGGATGAAAGCATTCATGGTCTGATATACTGATGGGAATATTAGGAAGAAGGGGATTTTCAAAACAAGAAAAACAGCTTTTCCAGGCATTTTTGTGGTTATTTTTCTCCTTCTCTCAATCCTTTGAGTTATTTTCAGTCTGGTAGAGAATGAAGTAAACGTTTTCATTGAAGGAAACTTTTTATTGTTACCATTCAGTATCACATATTATAGCAATGGGTATTTGTTTGTACAAAACTGTTTGTAAATTAATGTATGATAGGAATTTTTTGCCAGGTTCTATTGAACCAGTATCAGAATGTATTCATTAGTGAGACTTCTAAGCACTTAGAACATAAGAACATAAGAAATTTACAAACGAGAGGAGGCCATTCGGCCCATCAAGCTCGTTTGGGGAGAAC
>JAODLD010000113.1:25987413-25998252 GCA_026781065.1 Mormyrops boulengeri
TACTCCAACTACACGCTGTGTGAAGAAGTGCTTCCTCAAGTTCATTTTAAAATGTTCTCCCACTAATTTCCACTTAAAACTTATGTAACTCGCTCTGGTTAAGGGTGTCTGCCAAATGCTGTAAATGTAAATAGGATTTCCACAGATGACATATTGTCATGTTTTCATGATTGAGAAGGATTTTTATGGATCATAGAGTGTATCGCATATTATCGGAGGGTCAAATGAGAGGGTTTGTTGATAGAGATATGGATTTGTTTCACCTGCCCCATTTTTCGACTATCATTTTGAATTGACTTCTTCCGTTTTGTTTTGACCTCTAGTTACCCAGACAACAATTTGATGTCGGTTCCAAGAACAGCAATTTCCTCTTATTTGTCTGATTCCCCAGTTGTGCCCTGATGCATTGTTTTTATATTTATTTGGTATTTCTTTTTGTACCCTATCCTTGTCTGAGACTCTGAAAAGCGAAGGGTATGTTAAATAAACGTGTTTTCTTTTTTAAGTCCCTGTGATGATTAATTTCTATCCATATTCACATCTCTTGCATGCAAATGTATCATTTAACAAAAGCCCATATACATTTTGTGTTCAATTCTTCTTTTTCAGAGATTGCATTCATCATTGCCATGCTATTGGCCAGCCTGAATAGCTGCTGCAACCCATGGATCTACATGTGTTTTGCGGGCCATCTGTTCCACGACCTGGTGCAGCGCTTTGTCTGCTGTTCCACACTTTACTTGAAGTCCTCCCAGTGCCACTGTGAGCGGGAATCCAGCCACCGGAGCAACACCTCCACCTTTGTGATCAAGAGCACCACTAGCCAGAGAAGCATCACACAAACCTCCATAACATAAACCCTCTTGTCAGTCTCCTTCCATGCAATCCTTCACTTTGAAAATTACAGTATCTGCTTTTAAGTTGAACCAAACTTACACATGTGCTTCCTGCCAATGTTATATCCTCCTTCAGCTCCAAATCCATACCAGGCTGGAATCTTTATTGCCTAGACCTTCAGTTCTTTGCAGCTTTACCAAGTTGATTGTTTTGTCCAGCACCTACAGTTAGGCAGTTCATAAAGCACTTATCCTTGCAAGATCACAATAATAGCTTTAAACTACAGTAACTACTGTCAAATAAGACATTTCTATAACCAGAGCTTACTTCTTCTGCCCATACCTTAAAGAGCTTTATTCACACTGTAGTCAGAAATGTTCCTCGTGCCTAAAACAGACCACTGCAAATGGCCATGTTCTATCAAAGAAATGAAGTGAAAGAAAAAACTACTAACGTTATTATAGAATACAAATATTTTAATTTTTTGTTTGATCATTTAGGTCATGAAGAGTTCAGGTGAAACAGTATGTTTCCAAGTACCAACCATTGGTTTCATTATATTGTACAGCTCAATAAAGTCACCAGGCTTCTTTACGCATTTGTTTTTGTTATTTAAGTTAACCCTCAAATTGTAGTTTATTTGTACCTGAAATTATAACAATTATTTCATCTCGCATAATATTAAGCATGAAAATGTTAAAAATTACATTATTGTGGATGTTATGGTTCACTGAATCTCTCACGCGAATTACATCTCCCATAAAGATTATACTTCTGTGAACGCAATCTGTTGTTAAAGTCCGCAGTGCAGCTTGTCTTATGTGCACTCAGTGGCCGCTTTATTAGGTACCTCTCCGTAGAACTAGATGCTCCTCCCTCGTCTACAGAACCCCTCGAGGATTGGGGACTCATGCAATTGGAGATACATATTAGTAAAAACCCTAGGAAAGTGACTTTTCCTGAAATGTCTAGCACCAGCAATCATACTACATTTAAAATCACTTAGACCATGTGTCTTAGCTGTTCTAATGTTTAGTGTAACAGTAACTGAACCACTTGGCTATCTGTATGCTATATATATTGAGTTGCAGCAACATGATTCACTGTTTTGAGGAACAGTCTGTTTGTATTAAGGAGCAGGTGTACCTAATAATTTCGCCACTGAGAGTAGCTTATTTGGGGTATCTATATTTGTATATTTTTGTTATTCTGCACACAAACATTACTTATTGGACACTGGGTAACCTGCAAGAATAAATACCAAGTGAACATTGGTTTTAATGAATATATATATGTAAAATAACACTTGTTCTTTCATCAAATCCATATCATTTAGATTTTTTTTCATACAACATACTAGCAAATATCCAGTTATATAAAATACTGTATACCTGACATATTTTAAATTGAAACATACTTCTTCCATCATCTTTTTGCAAACACAAAAATCAATCCTTTAACAGATCACTGTTTGTCATTAGTTTAGTATTTTGCACAACCACCCCCTCATAGGTGTCATTTCCCTAACTAAAGCAAATGTCATCTTTTTACTCTGACCTCTATTGTTAGCAGTTCAATGACATCTGAACAAAAAAACCTGCAGGAACACCAGCCCAGCAGTGCAAGAACTGCAGATTGCACCTGATTTACATTCATGTTTTTGATGGATTCTTTCATCCATCTGGTGCACAAATTATGTAACAGCACATTTTAAACATCCAGTAGCACAAGCATAGTGTAAATTTGGCAATGTTGTGGAAAAGCCATTGAATATGAAATTCCGAAAAGTAAGTAATATAAAATATCAGGGTAATTTCTCTTCACTGCAGAGATAATATTTTGGAAGTGTTCATAGTATTATAGAACCGTAAATTACATTTTGAAAATGTATGTGCAGTGATTGAATGTTTATAAAGCTTTTCAATGTGGGAAAACAAGTTATTGTGTAATTCCACATGCTTTATTTGGTCAGGTATTGTTCAATGTGCTTTATCCTTTATTTTAAATGATTTTGTGAAATAAATGTATTGTTTTCTATAGTTTTCTCAAGTGAGACTTATTTTAGTTTGGCGTTTCATTTCTTGTATTGAATTTTTAAAATCATAACTTAAAGCTATGATACAATAGGTACAAGGATAGCTGTATGAAAATTCAGTTGACATTTACTCCCTCCAGTGGTTGGAAAACACTCGTACTACATTGTTGCAAAATATGCAGTTACACCAGGCATACTTTCTCTCATAAACACTGAAGAAAAAAAATCACAAATGGTTAAGGTTCATTAAAGGAAATAAATTGGTAGAATCTTAATTCTTGTTTATAAACGCAACATATTACATTATACATTAAAAAACAATCCCCTAAAAATCCATTGTTTCGCAGAATTTTCCCTTTTCATCTGGTTGTATATAATACAGTAGTTAAAAAGCTCTTAACATATGTTTTATTAGGCATATATTGCATTTTAATAAGATAGCTCCCTGGAACACCATTTATGGCTTTTTCATTCCAAAAATTATTTGTTTAAAATGCTGCTAGGCAGAACCACAGACAGCCAGCTGCTTCTCTTCATTTGAAGCTATAAAAATAGGCAGAATAGCTGTGAACATAGACCTGGAACAGGCTTAGAATGGATGAGCCATCCTCTGTTAACATAGTGAACCCAGCTATTTGCTTGTGTAATAGTAGAACAAGACAAAGGGTTCTCTTTTGGAGCTTTTGGTTGCAATGGAAGCTCCCAGTTTATGTAGGGGTCAGGAACATATAAAGATACGACTCGAGCTGGGATTCTGCAAAATCCAAATCAACTAAAGGACCAGAAACTTAAGTGGCCTGACCTCAGGCAATCTTGCACCCTGGTGTTGTACTTTTATACCTCCTTGCGCAGGACCACCCTGACACTACTGAACACCCTGCCTATAGCCTCAAACAATGGGTCACAGAAGGTGTGGATGCAGAGTGAGTAGACACGGCTGAGGCACTGGGTCTCAATCAGGTAGCTCTTGATGCAGGGCATGACAGCCCAGATATGGCAGAAAGAGATACAGGCAAACAGAAAGCCCCACAGCAGGGAGACAGGGATGCTGAATACAGCAGACAGCAGGCGGTAGCACCAGTATTTGGAAACGGTAAATGTTGTGTAGCTGGCCTTCCACACACCATCCAGGCTGTGCGTCCCATCTGGCTCAGCAATCACGTCCTCAAAATCCACCTGCAAACCAGAGGCAATTTGTGCAGCCATTTTGCCACCATATTCACAGAGAAATATGACTATCCTCAGAATTGGCATAATAGTATATCACAAATGTTCCATTACTGTGTATTCATTTGTCCTATCTTGGCAAAAATATTCCCACAAGGATGGTAAACCAAAAATATGTAACTGAGTCATTACAACTGAGCCTTGAGAAATCAATCAATCTATCTATCTATCTATCTATCTACACTGTTAACTAAACAAAATACAGGCCTTTTGGCATTTTTACTTTTCGATTGCATTCACAGATCACAGACCTGAAAAATATCCCCAAAAGTAAGGAAGTTTCGGGTTTTACCACACTTTGGGGACATTTTTGTCCCCAAACGTGATCTATGCAAACCCACACACACACACACACACACACCCACACACATTCATGCACACACACAGTTCTCATGGAAATTCTTGAGACTCTTGCTTAATTCTGTAAAAATGCTGCAAATTTATTGGTTGCATAACAAAAATCTATCGACAAGCAGCGTTTAACATAACTGCTCATATCATCCTCACAGACATGCGCTTTTTATTAAGTGCCAGTTGGCTTTTGACTAACTCATTCAGTTCTGTTCTTGCCATTTTGCTATTTATTGCAACCATAGTCACTGGCACCCAAAGGGATACTAAACACAAATGTTTGGTGTTTTATGTTATTACAAAGGGGTTATTAATTAAAAAGCACCAAATGAATGTCAATGAACTTTTTAACTCAGAACCAGACTTTTAGAACAATAATTTGAGTTTCAATCTATTACTACTTGAAATGAATGTTTTACTTAAAACCATTGGTTGTCTCTAATGTGATATATATTTTTTGTAAACAAGTAAATAGAATAATTATGTTTGTTATGAAACCAACATTATCAAAACTAGCAATATTTTACACCTTTTACTATGAATATAATAACAGGTTTAGTTTATATTTGTATTACGCTTACATTTATTTCAGCCTTTCAGCATGGCTGCCTAAAAATACAGGAACGAAAAGGCAAATAATGTATTTTGATACAACACAATCAAATCCAATTTAATAGTACTGTTTTTTATTTCAAACACATGAACACTTGCAAAAAGCGCACAGAAAACCAGTTTAATCATTCTCCCATGTCCCTACCACACCCTTTTTAAATGCTGTAAATAAGCTTGGAGAATTTCCTGCTTTGGAAGTGGGGATGCAGCTATTTTGGGAACTGTACCGAAAGATATGGCCAGTTGCTATGTGATGGTGGAAGCTGCAATATAGCCCTCCTGGAGTCTAGCCTGGGGAAGGTCCATGCAAGGCCGTGAAGTATATATGTCTACATACCTTGACCACATCTTCATTAATCTGCTTGGGGTCCCTGTTTATGAGGTCAATCTCCTTGGTGTTACTGTCCCGCAGGATCTTCTCCTCATTGGTGTTGTACTGGTCCGCCATGGAAAGCCCGCCGTTAAGACTGTAGGGTATCTGCGGGGAGGCAGTGCATGTGAGGGTGGCAGAGCACAAGCAACCGTGTCAGAGAAGGTGGCAATGGGATGTATGATTGCGTGCACCACCCTTTGGAAGCTAAAACCCCTTTTGTGGGTGATGTCACTCCAGAATGCAAGAGGACAGCTGCTGCCACAAGCAGCCCAGACTCTTCTGTCAAAGGCACTTGGCACCTTCCCTCCAGGCCAGTCCACATTCACGTCTCATAACTCACACACAGGCCAGAAGCATTTCTTAAAGGGCCAACCAGGCCCATGTTACATTTCGCATGTGAATATGCATTATTTGTCCAGTCACTAAACAATCTCAGTGACCCACAATTGCCATTTCAACACTATATGTATATATGAGACAAACATCAAGCTAGTAGATCTTCAAATAATGAAGCCTGCATTTCACATGTCTGTACATTAATGTAATGTGCATTTGTTTTCTTATCAAGCAGTAATGTATTGCTTTTGTTACAGCAGGCACTTACAGAGATCGAAAAAATACTGGTGCAAATAAATTTACAGCAAAATAGCCAAAAAAAAACCTTTTTCCAGAGTATCTCCAAGCCCAAGCATTTGGATAATTGAATACTTATCAAATTTCAATGTACTAAATTATAATACTATAAATTATAATCATTCAATTCTGACCCATAGTGATGCAACCAAAGAAATGTCAGATGAAAAAAAATCTATATGTAAATACAAATTATGCTGTATTTACGCCGGTTTTCTTCTCACAACTTAATTTCCAAATTAAAACAGATTTTCACATGTTGCTCGCCATATCAATACTACGGCCAAAAGGGCAGCTGTGCAGAATAATGGCAACATGTGCCAATTTGTACAAAAACTGTCATACGTTGAAAGCTTGAGAAAATATATACATTTAAAGAGTCTTGGGAAAAAAATCAAGCCTTCTGGGAAGACACATGTGATGATAATTTGCGGTAATCATTAACATAATAAACTTTTTTAGTGGTAATGAAGACCACTTCCAGTTGTGCTGATAGCTGATACTTAAACTGTAGAAAAAAACAAAAATCTGTCAATTTTTAATCCATACAGCTCATTCCCTCTAGTGGTTCTCTATCATAACCATAAAGACATTATTACAGAAGTGAAAAAAGAACGTTTGATTCACTCTAAAGAAGATTTCAAGAACGGACACAAACAGTTTATACATATGAAGTGATTTACCTTGTAATGCATTGATTGAAGCTGTGCTATTAGCCCCAAAGCCTTTGTAAGCAGCTACTATATAGTGCTTGTTAATTATACACACGGAAATGTCTTTGGTTTCCATTATTTTTAGCAGCACATTAGTAGGATGCTTGTCCAAACAACCCATAACTCAGCTAATTTAAGGGCACTATGTGAGATTGGTGCTAGTTTTCCAATGTTCCTTAGTATGAGTCTGTCAAACAAACGGTATGATAAACATAATGCAACAATTGGCGGCCAACTGCTTTTGCAAAAGAATGGATTTAGAAACTCAATACAGACATAATCTCACCATGTGAAGAACGTGCGTCTGTCATGCTAATCTTCCTACAAAATACCAGAAATGAGCACCGTGTGGTCCCATATACACTTGTAAGAAATGTTTGTTTAATTTCTCTGAAGACAGAGAAGGGTGAGAGCCAGGGCCATCTCAGTGGGTGGTGGCTAAAGTACTGTAACTGGAGAAATATCCTCAGCATTCTGTGAAAGAGGGTGGGGCCTCTGAGTCTGGGGGAGGACAAAAATAGCACATGGTGAGACATGTCTGACATAACTGTGACTCCAGTTTCAGTCCATACAGTAAACCAGCTCTGGGGGCTTTTATCTCAGTAACATACAGTATAGAGATGGTATAAGAAAGTGGGAAATAGACACTACAACCACTCTGAAGATCTGAAGTAGAATTACCTGAGACTTAGACAATGGGAATAGGCCACCATTGGCCAGACTTTAAGAAATGTGTTTATATATAAACTTAGTCAATAATGTTAATAATTTAAACTATAATTTAAACCTCCTATCTCTGCCCTTGGCTGGCATCTCTAAATTTCCTGCAGTGTGTGTGTGCCCCCTGATGGGCTGGTATCCTGTATAGTGTACCCTGTCTTTTTGCCTTTTCACAATCAGAATCTTATTTCAAGGTGACCAAGGTTGGTGGAAATTTGTTGGTGTAGCTTGCTATGTTGGAGTCTGTTGGAACAAACAACATAGAGAGAATAAATACAACAAACAGGATACACAACAGAGAAAAGTACACTAGTGACCAAAATCGTGGAAACGATTGTTTATAAACCATCAAAGAATGTTATAAATATCATACATTAAACGATTAAATAAGTAACTGGAGCAACAGTTAAATAAAGTTCTGTAATCTCTCAAAATTGGAAGTGTTCCTACAATTTTGGCCACTAGCATACATGCAAGGTATGTCATACATGTAGAAGTTTTGTGCAAATCAAGTAGTGCAATACAAAAAATTTAACAGAGGCACAATGCAAACTAGTTTGTGCACACAGTGTGGTACACAACATGCATCTAATCATATAGTACACAACAAACGCACTGTGCAATTCAGCTGAAACAGATCATGCATTGGTTATGCTGCCTGTATAGGCTCCAGGACCCCTCATGACCCAGTACTTTATACATGGTTGGTACACATGGGACTAAGTCACAAGTAAGGCTAAGCTCACAAGACTTTCCAAGTCGTAGTATCGCTGTACTGTTCACTTGTTGTCTTGTAATTGGGAATCTTAAAATCATTGTGGTTTACAAACTACATGACTGATCAGCGACAGGGGGTCACAAGCTACAAGATCTGGTGGTCAGGTGATGCATGGATGGAAGTTTTCAAAGTTTCTGGTTAATAAAGAATCATACAGACTTCTGTTGTTTGTTTAGCATATCGCACACTTAAGTTCTGATCCTCCAGCTTAAAATAGCAAGGAACAAGTACCATCCCCATCTTCATCAGCCCCCGGCCTTCAGTAAACACTGCCAAGATCACCCCATTACATGCAGTCTATTGCTTTCCCGTAGTTTTTTGTGGTGGGTCACTCACGTGACAGGTAAACAATGCTGGTCTCCCAACATTTTCAGATGTTCACAATGAGTGGAGAGTGGCCAGTATTTAGGATGGTGGCCCAAATGGGCCAAACCCCTTGTGTTCTGCTGAATTAGCTTGCGAGGAAAACAGGAAAAGGGTTTTAATGACACAAAATACAAATAAAAAAAATTGTCTAGATATATAGATGAACCCTGATAATGTCCACCTTTATTTTCAATTTTGCTGTTGAAAAAAAGACTGAAGCATATGTCTACGAAATTCTTTCATGAATAAATCGTTGGGGGTGGCGTGGTGGCGCAGTGGTTAGCACTGCTGCCTCACAGCAAGAAAGTCCTAGGTTTGGTCCCAGGTCCTTTCTGTGTAGAGTTCGCACGCTCTCCCTGTGTTCATGTGGGTTTTCACCGGGGGCTCTAGTTTCCTCCCGCAGTCCAAAAGCATGCAGGATAAGTAGAGTTTAAATTGGTCCTGTGAGTGTGTGCACACTGTGGTGTTTTGGCAACTGCCCAGGGTTGGCTCCCGCCTGCACCTCTTCTTCCCAGGATAGGCTCTGGTCCCCCCTGCAACCCCAGTTGGGATTAAGTGCTTTCAGAAAATGGATGGAGTAGAATACAATAAGATCAAAATCACAAGAACACAACCAAAGAAATGAGACAAGAGCAGATAGCCCATTTTGCTAGTGAACAAACTGCTGACCATGTCCCTTAAAAACCTACCAAATGTGAGAACAGCATAGAATGCCAAAGAGAATCTCGATAATGAGAGTGGCAGGCAATGACCCTGGGCATCTCAAACAAGGCATAGCCCATGAACCAAACCTTGTCCAATGATTGCTCTGCAATTGCATTCTCAGAGTTCACCTAGAGGTCAGAATGACAACTGACACATATTGGATCTCCACGCTGGTGTGCCCTCATATACAGAGCTCTCATATGAGCACCATATAACAGTGGTCTAGTTTGTTTTTCTTTCTACTGCAGAAAAAAAATGTCAAAATGGTCATTATGGACTGACATCCATATTCCAGATAATTCTACCAAAGAGTAAGCAACAGGCATCAGCCAAGAAAGAAATGAGAGCAGAGGAACTAATATCAAAGCTGGAATGGGCAATAATTATGGAAACAAAACCTGTCAGCTGAATGACCTGGTCCAATTAACAAGACAACAGGTGTTTGCTTAAAGTAGCAACTACCCCAGCATTTCATTTGTGACTCCACAGAGAAGCATTTTGGAACTGCAGTCATACTAGAGACAGGCAAATTCATCCTTTATTACCAAAACACTTTCTTTTATATCTGTAGAGTCTGCAATTCATTTCAGATGGTAATTTTTGCCATAGAAAATCTACTGGCTGTTCTACTATGCAAAGCACAAAGAGGAGGAAATATAAAAAAGGGACCATAATGACACAAAATAATTCTGTAACTAATGCCTGATATATGGTCAGAGTAAACTAATTGAAAAGGGTAGCATTAGTTAGTGAGATAATGATTTTCATTGAATACAGATGAGCATGTCCTGTCAAATGTGAATATCTCCTCTAGGGGGGAGTATAGGCACCAACTTATTGGTAACCTAATCTTGTTCATGTTGCTGTAGTATGGATTTTTTTCTACTAAAGTTCAATTAAAAATAATTTATTGAATAACCCACAGAAATGAACAAGAGTATTCAATGTTTTTCACTTCACCGAATTCAGAAAATTACCAAAGAATTTTCTGTTGGAATGACTGAAGTCTTGGGATTTCCCTGGATCCTGAATTAGTAGGTCATTCTGGGTGAACACACTAATGACATTCAGACCTGCATTTGTTCTTCTGATTCCTCTTTCATTAAGGAGGGGTTTGGTGTCTCATTTTCTGAAGACAAGGTCATCACCCACCGGGTCCTATGAATCCCCCAGGTTAATTGTGGTCTGCTTGGAAGTGGCCTCTTTTATCATGGTCTGTCTGAATTTAGTGAGAGCCTAAATCAAAGTGGTACTGTGAAATATATTGGGAAAGTGAGACTGTCCCCAGTGGAACTGGCAAATAAGCTTTCACAAGTGGGTTTTGTCCCAAGTTGAATGAAATATACTTAAAGAAGTTGTTAATACATTGAGTGAATACTTGAGTTGTATGCACTTGCCCCTGTCTTCTAACTTAATGAGAAATACAAATGCACCAAACAAAACAGCCAGCTAATAACCTAATAACACAGTTCCAATTTAAAATAATTTT
>JAODLD010000113.1:25998352-26012901 GCA_026781065.1 Mormyrops boulengeri
TAATGAGAAATACAAATGCACCAAACAAAACAGCCAGCTAATAACCTAATAACACAGTTCCAATTTAAAATAATTTTGTTAACAATGGGGAATTATTTTTAATGGAGAGGTTGTCAAATCAGGTTGTAATAAAATGCTTGTTTAAGATCCCAGAATATTGTGTGTTAGCTATGTAGCCTTTTGGTGTTTTATTTGCAGATTTAAAAGGCAAAAATTAATCAATTATTATTGATTTATGGTAGTCCAAACTGACCGTTTGTATGCAGTAATAGGTAAAAGATAAGGATAGGTAAACTTATTTGTGGTTCTATAGCCCCCTCTTCTGGCAAAATAGAATGTATTTCATTCCCAAACATTGTGATTACATGAGTGATTACAACTGAAACCAAGGCTTTGTAGTTACTTTGCTTTATTGGTCACTTATGGTTATTCGGGTGTTTTATCATCTTTTCATGAATGTTTTTGTTTTAGCAGGAATGTTTAAATTGGAGATCAACAGCCATGACTTGCAAGAGATATTATTTGCTCACTGAGGATGGCCTAAGGTTCAGCAGTCAATAAAATGTTAGTGATGTCACTACATATGTAGACACACCAATTGCTTGTGGCTTTTTAAAGTTTAATGTTTTGCTACTCAATTTACTTAATTACGTACCATTACGTAAATCACGCAATCACTGCGCCACAAATAAAGCCATAGGTGAAGTGTTGAATTGCTCTGTTTTGATATTTTATGTACCCAAATGAAACCTATAACAATGAAATATATTATATTTTCTAAAAATAATGAAAGATATCTCAGTTGTAAACAAACCACTTTAACAATAAAAACTGTTTCAGCAGCAGCCTGTTGTTATATGTTGCTCTTTGAAGTCTCAGGAACTTTAATCAATGTTATTATGTCTTTGGGAGGGACTCCCAAAGGATGGGAGGATGTGGATGTGGACTTTGTAACGTAAAATAAAAATAAAACATATCCGTTTGCCTTTGGCGTAACTCCTCTGACGTGTCCCAGCAGTGTATTTCACAACATGCTTTTAGCAAAACCGTTTTTCTACAACCTTTGGACCCATTAACAATTCGTCCTCTGGCTTCTATTAATAGCTGGTAACAGCCTTGGCAGGATGGGCTTTTTTTAAAAAAGCTGTGGAAGAAACACATTTTCAAGGTAAAACTGGCTGCTTAATCTCTACCCCATTTGCCCTTAATGCCTAGCTTCACTACAATTTTTGATATCACCAGTACAAAAAAAAAAAACATCTGTTTTCAATTAAGGAGATGTCTTTTTCACCACCCTGTAGGTAAATATCCAGAATGGGTTTTAAAAAAAAATGAATATGAAAACAATAAAAATTAATGGAAATAATAAAAATGTAAACGGTGTTAATTCTCTGCATAACCTACTCTCTTTCCTGTAAAATAAGGCAATGACTATCTATGAACGTATGGAAATGCAGTAGCTTGGATTGCCCAGATCCACTGCTTTGTTTATGATTACCATTGACTAACCACATTCGGGTCATCTGTTGATGGAGCAGCTGAACTAAAAATAAGGAACAGTAAGTCTAAGTGCATGGCCAGGACCTATAACTGTGAGCGGTTGGTCCACCTCTGGCAGCAGTATCCAGCTTTGACAAGTGTGCTAATGGATTCCCTGCTGCCACAGATGGTGGGCAGCATTTGTCTTGTGGGGATGAGAGTGAGTAAGAATGCTGTATAGTGCATAATCAAATACAGAAAGTCTAATTTACATAGCATCTGAGATGCTGGACAATTCTTCATCCCTCACCAATCTATTTGATATGCAGATTGCATAGAGAGGTACATGTAGCTATATAAGCATATACATATATTGTGTTGTGTTCTGACCGGACTGTAGTATATTCTTAGTAACACTCACCTTTTTAAACCTACCAGCTACATTCCCTCATTACTAGTGCACACTGGGCATGTTCAAATCGGAGTGATGGGAGGCTATTGCTGTTTATCAAGACCACACAGAAAAGCATTATATATGGGGAAGTGAGACATCCAGCAGTCAGAAGCAAGGGGCAGGTGATTCAAAGGTAAAGAGAGCCGAAAAAGAAAGAGCATGAAATGTGGAACTATTTGGGTGATGGACATGTGTTTATTTAAAAGGAAATTCCAGCTTCTACCTGCTCCCATGTCAGCCGCTGTCAGCCTAAAAGGACGTTTGCTAGAATTACAATGCCCTATTCCCTTAACACCCCTTGCCACCCAGATGTTTCCATGGTTACACATCTGGTAGATGGTTTCACATCTATTGTAGCATGTACCCAGGTCAGCGCAAGTGTATTTAAAATGCACGGTAATGGATCACTATTGATTTTATTGAACAGCTTATGTCCATTATTCACATATGCAAATTGAGGTTATTGTTTCGATTTCTATTCTCTGCAGAAATATAGAATGGAGCCCTTTTCTATTGTCTAAAGGTAAACTCATTAATGAGTAAATGGGCAGCCTACCAATGTGTGATGGTGATATACCAGGTGATTGGAGATGTGTTTGATGTAATTAAAAGGTGTTGTAAGAAATTTCAGTCTTGGTGTTATTTTCAAAATGTGTCACTAGGATACTCAGGCTCAGATCTTGACAGTTTCTCAGGATCAGTGTTGATATACAAACTGGTTGACCATGTCAAAGTAAATTATATCTACATATTAAACATGTCCAATCCGTAAACATCATGATTTATACAAAGGGAAATCCTTCATTAAGTGTATGCTTCTTAATTGTACTGTGCATTCTGAAAGAATTGCTAAAGCATCGAAAATAGGAATTTAGAAAATCAATTGCCAGCTCTCCGATAACTAAAGATAAACGTGCTACTGCTACAATGTGTGGGCATCTAATACTAAAACATTACAATCGTAAGTTTTTATACATTGAATCTCTATATTAATGTACAATTCACACAAAGTGGTGTATATGAGCAAAAACATGCCCCTTATCATTTAATGTGGACTGCATCCAATAACGTTGAAAGATTTAAAAATATTTAATTTCGTTTTGTGTTCTAGTGTGTGGCTAGATATAATGAGAAAATGGATAACAATCCTCAAATAAGGGCAACAATAGGTGCAGAAATGGTACATGAAAAGTTTCCACAGATAATTGATTCCCCTTTCTCAGGACTTACTTAACCTTAGACAGTTCCCTGTTTTTAAAGCCAGTTTCAGCAACTGAGGAGTCTGTCAAAGCGCCTGCCTTCAGCTGCCACCCAATCCACTTAAAGCCCCCTGCAGATGATGGACCCACATGCGAGTGGATTCATGTAACTCTTTTGGGGCTTTGCCCCCCCGGGCCACATAGACAGAGGCCTGAAAGTTTTGTCAGTAATAGGATGGAAGAGAAACAGGGGAGAGAGGAAATCAGTGTGTGAAATACGGGGGGGGTCTGACACCCCCGATTAACCCATGAGACCCCCCGAAAGCCTCAAAAGCAAAATTTTAAGGTCTCAAGATCGGTATTGCGCAGCTATAGGGAGATGGGGACCCCCCCGAATATTGACGGGTATTTCGCACACTGGAGGAAATCCAGAATACAGTTGTTTTACGTTTATTCATATATATCCCATAAAAGGGTGATAAATACTAAGCCACTGAATGTGTAATAGTCAAAAAAGAGAACATTGACACAGCAAGGTAGAGTCCCTGCAATCAACATTCTGATGTAACATTCTGTTGCACTTTTGTTGTGCTCCAATGACTAGGTCGGTAACTACCAAAAAATTCCAGTCATTTTTGCCATTCCTTGTCCAGGTGCTTGTCCAGGTGCTGAAGGCATAGAGCTTAGTCAACTGATGACCAGTCCCACGTTTCACTTGTTTTGCAGTTACTCCTTATTTCTCCTTCCTCTCATTCCAAGTATGACTTGCAGCTTGTGCTTATTCAGGAAAGCTGTTGATCACGATGAACTTGGGGTAACACTCCTCTGTTCCCAGGGCTGCCTTCTGGGCATGGTGCTGAAACCCAGCTGGTTTTCTTTAGCTTCATCGTGGACCAAAACCCAATCCAAATAAATTTGGGTTCTTCATCCAGATTCTTGATTATTTCGCCACCATCAAAACAGATACTTTTTGTGATACAAGATTTGTCTAATATCAACAGGAAAGCAGGCAGACTGAACAAACAGTTAATTATCTGTGAACATGCACAACCCACAAAGGTTTCCTTGTTCAAGTTTCTTTTGTGAACTAGACTCTAGTATCATCACTACCAGAGGTGGAACATGTGGATAATGCTGGCATTAAAAAGCAGCCAATTTCCCTAGCAACAGAACACCTTGATTATGCTAATTTTCACATTGATTACACCCTCATCTTGGATACGGCGTATATATTCATTACGGCTGGAAGTGGCAAGCAGCATTGGTTTGGAGGTAACACAGGTTCGCATTATTTGCATATGAAAGGCTTATTCATTTTCAAGCCACTCACACATGTTTGGAAGACTGTCTTTTCCATTCTTACATATTTAATCTCTGTACTGATCAGTTTTAGTATATAGTTTAGAATGCTAATAAATGCAAAGATCAGAAAGCAAAGCAGGAAAAGGCAGACTACAAGCCCGCAATAAAACAAGAAGACTTGGTGTTTGTGTTATGGCTATGAATACTAAGCAATAACTAGTCTACCTCCAGCCCTACATCCTGGGAGCAGCTTGCTCTTATTCTTCCAAACAAGGCTTTGATTAATTCTGTGGTGGAAATTAGCCATTATGGTCATCTAAAAATAACATCTCTGTGCCCACATCTTCTATGTATCTATAATAATGTATACAAATGCATCATATGTCTCCCATTCCAAATTTATTTTCCAGTACTTTTTTTTAACAAACAAAAACTACAGATTGTGGTCATTCAGTCTCCATTTGCATATTCATGGTCACATATCAAGCAGATTTTTATGAATTTGCCTGTTTTAATGAATAGGTTGTGCTTCAATGTACCTTTACATAACTGTTTTGCTGTATATTGCATTGCAACACATACAAGCAATAAAAGCAGAACATCATCATAATGGAAGCATATCTATAGTATCTTTTGCTGTCCGAGTTTTCACTCTCATCATGTCCCCTAGATGCCAGCTGCACTCCTTTATCGATCAAATTATGAATCGTAAGGTTGCCACTTCTGATTTCAAGAAATATGGGAGCCCCCCCCCCCCACCTCCCATGTACATGACAATAAAATTTGCTGGACAGGGAGTGGACTTTTTGTTTTTTAAGATGATAACTCAAATATAATTTGATGGATCGTTTTTCAAACGAGGCATCATATGGGTGAGAAATTGAAACTGATCAATTATAGATATATTGCCCCAAGACTGAAGCAGTGCTGTATAGTGCTAGCAGTGCTGTATAGTGCTAGCAGTGCTGTATAGTGCTAGCAAAAACAGTGCAGTGTTTTGACGCTTGATCCTATTAAGATGATAAAGCAAAAAGTTTTTGAGAATCTTTTTCAAATTTTACAGATGCATTATATGGGTACTGAACTAGAACTGTTAATAATTTGAGACAGATCGCCCAAAAAGGCTTGTTCTTAAATTAGATATGTTTAGTTATTTTGGAATAATAATGATTTCCAGGCAAAAGGAAGGAAGAGCACATCTTATTTATTTATCTATTCAAATTTAAATTCACATTCCTGATTTTTGTTGTTCAGAATTGTATATTAAATACTGAAATACTAAAAAAAAAGGTGTTAGTTGGAATCTAAATGTGCTCTATCCGATGCTCTTTGTGTTTGAGTGAATGCTTATGTGTTTATTTAGTAAAGGTAGTTATATAACTTCCTAAGCCCGTGTGTGAAAAAGTAATATCCCTCTACACTTATAGACCTGTAGCAGCAATGACTGGCTATGAAAAGGGGGCTTATCTTTGGCCATCTGGGGAAGGAGAATGATTTGGTTTGTTTGCTTCAACTTATTCCATCTGCCTGCTCTTCTACTAGCGTACTGTACTGTAAATTCTGCTGCGCATAACGTTTCCATGTATATGATAAAATGACTGTATTATGCATCCGTAGAATTTTGAGTCTTCATTCAGGGGAAGTGGTGCTTCTTGCAGATGCAGCCTCACAGCTCTTTGTGGTATCCTCACTCATGGAAGGCTGTGGGCTGCTGGTCTAATGTTTTCTGTTTACTGTCATTGATTTGCTTTGCTGTGTTCATCGCAATACCTTTTTGCTCCAGACAGAGAGGACCATAAAATTAAAACATGTTTCACTCTTTTTTAACAGTGCTTTCCTTTGATGGTGTCTTCAATAAATGTCTTTATCCTGTTTGGATTTTGTTTTTGGCCCAGTAGGTTTGGATTCAGATGTAAATGAGCAGGTGACCACTGTTGATGTTTTTTCCCAAGCATATCACACACTGGTCATACTCGTATATTTCCTAATTCTGTCTCAAAAACCAAAGAACTAAGAGATTAGCATCATGTTGTTATGCAAACACACTTCTTGTGTCCTCATGTTTCCATGGCAACTAAAGCAGACATCATGAGGCTACAAAATTAACATGCCATGTTTCCTTTATTTATGAATATTTTCATTTATGAATAGTGTTTGTTTTTCCTTTATTTATTAAAAGGAGTCTTGCTTAGTCAAAGCATTTCAAATTGGCTCAAAATACTTGATTTTCAGCAAACTGTGGATTGTCTTTCTTGGGTCTTATCTGGGTTTAATCTGACTGCCCACATATTGAATATGAGCCTTCAGTTTGTTTCATGCAGATGAGGTGACATGTTACAGTAACAATCATCTATTCAGTTATAAATAATTAAGCATAAAGAATCATTACTTTATTATATATTTTATATTTTGTGCTAAATGCTTCCACAGGAAATAACAAGCAATTTGTCATGACCAATCGTCCAGCCCTCGCGTGTGCCACACCCACCTCATTACCCTCGTGTGAATCCCGCTTGTTACCAACTGTTTCCTGTCTGTTCGAGTCAGTCCGGTGTATTTAGTCCACATTCAAGTCTGTTTCCCCAGGTCTGTCATTGACGTTGTTACCCGAGTGCTCCCCTGTTTGCCTGTTCTCCCTAATAAACCCCGTTTTGCCCGCATTCACGTCTCTGATCGCCTGCTTGTCTGTTCCCCTACACTCGCGCACAATGATAACCCCAATGAACATGACGTAGTTCAGGTTCAGGCTGTAAATACAAACTTAAATTGTATTTTTCTTCCTAGTTTTCTTTCTGCAATATTGCAGTTGATTTAGAAACTTGCAGTTTTCGCTATGTAAAATGTCAGTAAAATTTCTGTGCAACTCTTCCCTTACACAATGTAGATACACAATGACAATCCCTTTGTCATTCAGTTTAAATCTCAGAGAGGCAGAGTCTTATCATATTTCGGGTTTATTTTAAAATATTTCAGACTCCAAAATGTAAAACAAATACATTTTTCCATATTTATACATTTTATACACTTAAATTCTTAAAGCAAATCCATCACATATTCATGGATGTGCTTATATGTACACTCACATAATAGACAACAACTATTTCATAACTGATAGATGTGTATAAACCAGAAGAAGTATAAAGTCTGTCATAGTTCCATTTCGGTAGGTGTTCCCAACCTGTGTTCTACAGAACGCTGGGGGATTTGGGAAGAAGTTGGATAATTTCCAAAACTTAAATTAAGTTTAACAAAAGTATACATATTTTCAAGCCACATGCTTTTTATGACCTTTACATTGTCACATTCTAAAAAAATTTTTAAAAAAATTTAAACAGTTACATTTATTAAGTTTGCCGATCTGTCATCACCCACCCTAACCCTGTTCAAGAAGTTCTGTTACCAGCTCCCCCCGCCCACCACTAACCAGATTTGCTAGTCTAGATATTTTTGTACACATTAAACTGGTCTGTGGACAGCAAAAGTCTGGGAAACCCGAGTTTAAATGACCCACGTTGTTGATGGAAGTCTCTATGTCAGGATTCCCCAATAGGCCCACCAGTACAAGTTAAGTAGTGGGTAGTGTTTAGGTAGGTAGTATTATCATCAATCAAAATCAGAGGAAAACAGAACAATACGTCGGCTAATCCCCCCCCACCAGCAAAATTTCTACAACTTGCATAACAGAACAATATTGAGATCAGTGGCCCCTGGTTTTGTATTGTTGACTGAATTTGGCCCTTAGGGTGAAATCATATAAGTCACAGAGAAAATGTTTCTTAATGCAAAATTTCTATAAGAACAGTTCTAGAGATTGAAATAAAGTTCCATATGGATTTTTTAATTGGTTAAATGTCTTCGTTAGATTTCTTTGCTTAAATTTAGATTAAATTAAATTTATCACTAATAATGGTTATTGATCATTATTTTTAAATTTTCCATTTTTTTTACACTGAAGTAGCAATACTGTTTAAGAATAATGTCATGTAGGTCCCTGGATCTGCAGGTCAAGAAACAACATTGTGAAAACCTTATCTTTTAATTTAATTCAGTTCAGATCAGCACTAACGTCATTTTTATCTGGTGTTAACAGGTCACCAAGATTCTTCATAGAATGAAATGAACCTATTGGGACAGTTTGATTGTGAACTGTACAAAAATGTATTTTGCTTAACAAATTGATATTCCAGTGGTCAAAGCTGCTGGTGTTCCCCTGGAAAACTGGACACTTCCTTTGGAGGAAAGAGTGCCTCATCAGAAAAGTGTGGGATTTAGACAAGCACTAAATAATTTGTGGAATCTAAAAAATTTAAGGCTGGGGGCTGCTTCAGCTTGTTATAGGGACCCATTGAAGTAATTTTGCCCCAAGGCCAGGAGTCTAGCACAGCAAGCTTCATAGGAAATACAAAATATGCAAATGTACAATTGTATTTATTGTATGTATTGCTTCCTGCTTTTTCTGCAACTTACAAATTGGGTATTGTGACTATGACATCTTGACTTGACCTGGAGGAAAGCAATAACATTCTCCTTATAAGCTAAATAGCTTAGGCTAAAGCCATATGATATTTAGTTAATGTCCTCTGGAATCTGCCCTGGGATCCTGAAGCTCGGCATGGTTTGGTCCAAGGTGTTCCGGGGACTGGATATGATGCAGCTGGATCGAGTCTCTACAGTGCAACTAGTCCTTTGCAGGAACTGCAGGAAGTTCTCCTGAACAGAGCCTTCATGGCTAGACGCCTCATGCTCCATGGGCTGTGTGCTGTAGCACCTCCACAGCTTAAGAAGCTCCTCCCGGATCTGCCGGTTAAGTATTCCATAAAAGAAGGGATTGACAGCAAAGGAGGAGTAGGCCAGCCAGGTGATTACCACCCCCAGCTCTCCGAACCTCAAGACCGGTGTGCTAAGAGACAGATGCAAGTGCAAGGAGAAGTAAGGCAACCAACAAAGTAGAAACTGGCCCACGATGATGATGAGGGTGATGGCTGCTTTGCTACCCCCAAAGATCCTTTCCCTGGTCAACCTGGGGGGAATGTTTCGTGTAGTGATGATAGTGGTCTGGCTGTTGATCGAGTCTGAGCGATGCTTTGGATTGATTACCCAGGTGGGCAGAGAGCTGTGTTGACAGGCTGCCACTCGAGCCACCTTATACACATTACAGTACACAGTGAAGATCACCACAGCAGGGAGGCAGAAGCACACCAAGCTGAAGATAATGGCATACATCTTCCTGTGACTGCTCTGGCTCCAGTACACGAAGCAGTGGGCTGCGCTTATGTAACCCTGGAACCCGTACGATGGCCAACCAAGGAGGGCTGTGAGAGCCAATATGACAGACATCACCCATATGAAGATTACAACAGTGACAGCTAGACCCAGTGTCATTTTTACTTCATACCTCATTGGGTGGACAATGTAATAGTATCTCTCAATACTGATGGTGGTGATAGTGAGGATGGAGGCACAGATGAGGAACACATTCATGCAAATGTACACCTGGCACTCCTGTCTGGTGAAATCCACAAAGCTGAAGAAGGGTGAGCTGGACACTATTCCCAAAGGCATCAGCAACACGGCACTGAGCAGGTCCACAATACACAGGTGGCCAACAAAAGCAAATTTCCTCAGGTGTGGAACCTTTATGATGACTACTATCACAGCAGTGTTGGCGAGGAGAGCGACAATGTTCAAGGTCACCATTAAGAGAATTCCTATTAGGTCTTTTAGGAGAATCTGTCCTCTTGGAAGGTGCATGCTGGGAGTTGTGTGAATGGATTTCCAGAGTCCTGTGTAATTCCATAATGAGTAGTTTGTTGTCGGATCCAACATCAGACCTGATTCTTCCATGTTGTAAGTCCAGAGTATGCTATTTCATTCTTTGCCTTTCTTTTTTGTCGAAATTCATGAGTTTCTCTCTTTCCCTCTTAGGGATTCACCTGTTAACAAAACAAATTGTTAAAATATTGTTTAAAAAACATAAGACACACTGGTCTTATTTTACTATCCAACAGATCTTAATAAGTGGCTGCATTTGGAACAAAGCTGCAATTCATTTAGAGAAAGGGCAATACAGTGGAAACCGCTTATAGTGATGACGGGTTAGTGTCCGCTTGCAGTGTTCATTTTGGGGTTTTTATACATGACAACACTACAGTAATTTTATTTTCTTTACATCGATAGCCATACTTTGCCTTGCGGTAACCCGTCTGCTTCTGGCTAGCTACATGCTGCATGCACAAAAAGCAGGACAGGAAAAAGAAAGTCATTTTCTCTCAATGAAAAATACAGACTCATCAAAGCTGCCAAAAAGATGCAGTAAGCTATATTTTATACACAGTACTGTATTATAGCGTATTTGAATTATACGGTTCATTGACTTAATTTGTACATTACTCATTTTGGAAAGCTTTTAAACAACTGCACTGTATTTTGAAAGAGTCAATACAATTAATCAAATACTGCTGCTGTCCGTTCTATTACCTTATATTCATGTAATAAATCTACAAATGTCAATTAGATGGAAATCTGCCTGAGACATAAAGAAGAAAAAAAAGTCTGTTATAATGATCATCCGCTTCTAGTGATCAATTTCATACAGACAGACATGATCACTATAAGTGGTTTCCACTGTATATTTAATGTTCTAAAAGATCACTGTACCGCACATTGTTAACCAAAATTGTACTCTGCCCAATAAGTTTGCTTGTTGTCTAGTTTGCTTTAAATTCTTTGCAACTTAGGAACAAGATTCCTGCAGTATCTCAAAACGTAGATATACAGTATCTCTGTCTCCTATACATCAATAGTGCCTCACTGACTGTTTTAGCAGTGCTTAGACCAGGGGTGTCAAACTGCAATCCTGGGGGGCCGGAACCCTTTGTAGCTTAGTTCTTTCCCTGTTCCATCACAAATGATTCAGCTCAAGAACTGTGTGGTAATTTGCACAAGGTGTTGAATCAAGTGTGTTAAATGAGGGGAAAACCAAAAATGTGCAGGGCTCCGGACCCCCAGGACTGGACACCCATGGCTTAGACAGTATGGTAGAAAATACATAATATTTTAAAACATTTATTTTAGTTACTATTAACAATGAAAACATAAATAGGTGTTTGGAATTATAAAAAAGTAGTATATTTCGATAAAGCTTTGGCAGCTTTTCAGACTACTGTGTGTTTACAGGGATGTTTATCTAGAGTACAAAAGAGTAGGATCAATAGGCATAATTCAAGTGAGAGTCCCCTGCCATCTCTTTCAAGTCCATTTGAATTCTCTTATTTTAGCACAGCTGCGGAGAGTTGCTCATTGATTCAGTCTTTAATTTCAGTCAAACCAACGAATAAAAACACCATTGAAGACATCCAATCAGGGGCATTTATGCGTAAAATTAGTTTAGGAAAGTAGAAATTTGAATACTAAGTGTCCAGGTGTATCATTATATCTAAAACAGAAATTTAGGACTTATTATTATTATTATTATTATTATTATTATTATTATTATTATGAGGTTATGTGAATATGAAGTAACGACAAAGATACATACAATGGTAGCCATACAGAATCTACAGTTTGCTGGTGTTAGAACTCATCAGAAAGTACTTCTTGATTTACAGCTGAGTTGAATGAAAGGACATAATAACATGGTTTTTAATGATAATTTAAACACTTTGATTGTTAAAATATATGTCAGTGTAGATCAATGAATTAATATCTTAATTTAAAAAGTCAATATGAAGCTAAAAATTGTAGTTACAATGGGTTTTGTCTTGTGGTATGGAGTGTTACTGCAAGGACAAGATGTGATGGTAATATTATCACTTCAAAGATGTAGGGATAGTGTACTGAGAGAAGGAAGCGGACATGTCTACAGACCATGACGAACCACATGCTAACCATTTTATCACCATACACCCCTGTCCAATCACTTCTTATGTGTACTGAAGATAAGGGAAAGACACAAAAACAATAAAGACTGATGAGCTAGGTCCTGTGACAGGACTCGCTGGAGGTTTCCCAGAACTGTGTTTTCCTGAATTTCTCTGTCAATGTTCCGATTGATATTTGTGCATATTTGTGTTTTTTCCCCCAGAGAGGATAGCTCTTGTGAGAGGATTCACATTCAGTGAGCTGCCATATCCTTAAAACTGACACATGACACTGACAGATGAAAAAAAAAAAATTCAAAGCTCACACATGGGGAAAAAAATACACTGAGATTGTGAACACTATTCTGGATGGAATGTAAACTTATATTCATATTATTTTGTCATGCTAACTTTTAGAAAATATCATCAATTTTTAAGCACTGTTGCGTCTTGCTTCCTGGGTTGTGGGTTGAAATCCAGTGTTCATGTGAAGTATGGATGTTCTCTGTGTTACCTCATGTTCTCTGTGTTCTTATCATTAAAAATTCAAATAGACCTTTTTGCATTTTGGTTTCTTAAATATATAAAACTTGGTAAAAGCACAGAAGATGAAGAGATGAAGATGTGAAAAGCACTTCAAATGAATTGAATGAACTTCAATTCAGGTACTTTTCAAATCTCCTATTACTTCTATTGCTGTTTTGCCTTCTAGATGTCAGAAAATTATTATATTATTAATATATGAAACAAATCAAAGGAAAACATCAAGAAGGTATTCTAAAGTATTTTCTTTTTAATACAGAGGATGACAAAAAGTTAAAGACCGTATCCAATAACATTCATTCTAAGTTGTGCTCACAGAAAAGTACCTTGTGATGCCATTTGCAGATTATATGAATTATTGTCTTATGACTTCAGCTACACTGTCAGCCCTGGTACAGTTTTGTTCCACAAGGTACAAACAACATTAATGTACCCCCAATGGAACAAAATTGTTCCTCAGAGTCCATTTCTGTACTTGAAAATGTACATTTATCTATAGCTTTGGTACAACTGGCAGACCCTTGAGGGTACAGCCCAAGTGACAAGTAATTGTACCCTCAAATGTACAAATTCATAATTTTTTTTCTGACAGTGTAATTCAACCGTCAGACATCAGAATTTTATTTGTGGCTTTTGCATCTTTCATACTGCAATATGCAAGTATATATACAGAAGTAGAGTTTAATCAATGATGCTGTTAACATGTTAATTATCTAAGACAGTAATATGTAAATGCTTTACCGTTTGCTTCCATAAAGGAGATCAAAATAAGGATAAAATATTTTGCCATTTCAATAAAGCTTATTTGCCTGTTTTGCCATTTCAGTAAAGCTTATTTGCCTGTTTTGCCATTTCAGTAAAGCTTATTTGCCTGTTTTGCTATTTCAGTAAAGCTTATTTGCCTGTTTTGCCATTTCAGTAAAGCTTATTTGCCTGTTTTGCCATGTCTGTTCATAATCTGATCACATGACCCATATGGCAGTTGACATTAAATGTGTCATTAAATGTACAAAAGGATTGTTTATATAATTTTCTTTATTTACATTGTTTATATACTATTATGTAATATTTTATCATTTGCCAATCCATAAGCAAATAAAATTTTATTGTCATGTGTGCCAGTACTAGAGAGTTTTGCTTAGTGAGAACTGTCAATACTGTAAATATTTACTTTTAATACTTGTACTGTAAATCATTACACCATCTGACCTGGCAAATCTCTACCTTTGAAAGCAAAGGCTCCGAAAGCATATGTCAATTTAATTTATTTTTTAAACAGGTTATCTATTCTATTGGTGTTTACAAACATATTTCATGCGTTTTTTTGTTCATTTAGTTCACATTAATATTCTTAAATATGAAAATCATTGTCATCTACTTGAATCAACAATCAGTTGTTTAAAACAAAACAAAAACCTTACCTGATATACATGGCACTTGGAATCCAAAGCTGTGCTCTTTGATTTGTCCAGTTTCACTACAATAGGATACATGTGATGTTAAATTAATGTAACTGACAAGAAAAGTGTGCGAGACAGTTTCTTTTTCTTCAATGAAAATTAAACTCCTTGAGGTAATTGACCAAGGCACTACATTACAATCAGCTACATGTAAGTTTGACAGGCAAGCTCTTCGCTCCGCTTGGGGGGGGGGGGGGGGGGGGGGGGGGGGGGGGGGGGGGGGGGGGGGGGGGGGGGGGGGGGGGGGGGGGGG
>JAODLD010000113.1:26020184-26032609 GCA_026781065.1 Mormyrops boulengeri
CATTGATGTATCGTTGATGTTCAGTTAGTGTTGCTGTCCGCCTCCCGTATACTCCCCTGTCTACCCGAAATAAACCCTGTTTTCCCCATAACCTGGGCTGGCTCGCCTCCTTCGCCGCTCGCCTACCGACACCCGTGACATTAAGTATCTGTTCACCGGTCATGCATTAAGAAGTGAGAACACGTAAATGAAACGAAATGGTAATGGTTAGATACCATGAGAATAGCCGGATCCGTGGCCCGTGCCACTGGCACTGAAGCGAGTGGTGGTGACTCTCAGTGTGGTCACATTTTTCTGAGGCTGGAACAAGATGATGTGGATTTTGGGAGCGAAGAGGCAGCCGAGAACCACAGAGCCACTCAGGCTAACGGAGATGCACATGGTGGTGGTTTGAACCTGCAGAGAGACAAAGAAAGGAACCAGAGTGGGACTAAACAAACAGGCCAAGCCTCTGTTGCAGCCGGGAATGCACCTCTAGAGCGAGGAAATAAACACGCGTGCAGGTCACGGATCAGCCTGTTCTTGTAGAGCTTGGCTAGGTGTCATTTCCTTTCCCCTTAGTGACCCACCTGTCCTACTTTTCATTTTGTTAATGAAATATGACCAGACTGAAAAAGGCAACTTGGCAGGAGGTCTAAGTGACCCAAGCACTGACCCGTCCCTAATGCCGTCTTGCCACTGCCACTGCAGCAGTGAATTTATGTCCATTTTTACTTTCTTAGGCAGCTGTATTATGCAGTTTTTATTGCGTTGGTATTTTTTGTCTAGGAAAAACAATCTAGCAAAGAATCAGAATCAGGTTGTTAAAACATTTATGACCTTATGACCTATCAGATGTAATAGAGATTCACTGTATAAAATTATATGTGTTCATTTATTTATTACTATTTCTATGTGATCCAGTTTCAGTTCTCCATGAAAATGCATCTTTTATGAGTGCTGTTTGAATCAGTTTTTTCTTTTGTGTTCCGTGTGCTGCACATTCTGCCAACTGGGTCTCCTTCTCTCGTACATAAAACTGTTTTAAAACATCAGTGTTTTCGGCCACATATTATGACTTTATTTTATATCTAAAAGGTGAGCAATGATGAAGGTGGATATATTGATTTTTCACCAATCATGATAAACTGGCTAGTACTTAGAGATGAATGTTTTCTAACCAACAAAGAACACAGAACTATATTTGTTATAAATCTCTATAAAGATTCATATCTTTCTAAATGTATACTCCAGCACCCAGGCTAGTGACCCAGGTAAGTGAAGTAATGAGGCAAATACATAAAAACAGGCTGAAAAAGAAGGATTGTTTTAGAAGGTTGTGTTTGCATGTCTGTGAGTTGCCTACTAACCCATGCTAGCTGTAGGCATCACAGGGCTCCTTCAGCTCATTAAAGATATTTTACCTTTCTTAGTCTCCAGATGTTTAGTCAGGGACAACAGTTGATAACTGCTGACACAAGAGGAGCAGAGAAACTCATACCATAAGAGTATATAATAGCAAAAATAACACAAAGTAAATGAATAAAGATTTGGAAGATGAAAGGGGATTTTTAAGCGTTTGAGGCTGATTAGGAATACATTTAAGAGTTAGAGTGTATAATTTTCAGTTTTCTGACTGTGGACTGTGTTTGTGAGCCAATATAAAATACAGAGAGACTGTTTATAATATGACAATAGGATTAAAAACAAAGCCACAGGCAAACGGTTTCTGCACTATTTTCTGCTGAAGTAAAGACTGAATCATTATTTATTCCTTTCCATCACACATTTCAGCATAAATCCCCCCGCAAAACAGAGGAGGAAATACAGAGAGAAAGTCTCATCCCAGGTATTTCATAATTCCTCACATTTGCTACACATCTACAGTTTCTACAGTTCTTTGGAAGTAGATCTGAGCCACATCACTTCTATAATTAAACTGCCAGGCATCAGAAGGAAAGTATGCGTTTGCTACCACTTTTATCAGTATGGTCAGGACTGAATGCTCATGATTAACAGACTAATTCTATCGCTTTCAGTGTTTTGGATTTTTTTGTTGCTTGGCTTCCATTGTTGCTGCATGACTGATATTTCATGAAATAATCACAAAGATTGTTTTTGAGCATGCAAACCAGACCAGGAAGTGTACATTCAGTCTTGGGTCTGACCTGAATGTTAGTCAATATAAGGGATTCGGCACTACGGCTGCTTCTTAACAAAAAATAAAAAACAAACAAAAATGCTGCTATTTCCTGTACACAATGTCACCAGTGTTGTTTTTTAAATTCAGTGTAATTAACATAATTAAATTGTGCAGCCCTTATTCTGAGGGACATTGAGATTCATGGTGTGTATTTAAACTCTTCTCTGCTTTTTTTTTCCATATATCCATCCTTCACCCATTTATCTAGTACTGGGTTGCTGGGGGAGACCAAGCCTATCCCAGGCACCACAGGGCAGAAAACACCCAGGACGGGATGCCAGTCCATTAAAGTTATTACTTAAGCAGAATGTTTTGTTTCTATATATGTCTTCAGTGTTTGCACATGTCCTTTAACTCAGAAAAGCATTGTAATGCCTCTAATGTATTATTATTTTCGGCTTCCAGCATAATATTTTGAGCTATGAAGTGCATGCACACCACATAAAACTGTAAGCTTCATATTGAAAAGGAAACACTAAGACAAGGTTCAGAAAGACAAAGGGAACAATCTGTGTTTTATGCTGACTTTTTACAGGCTTGTTGAAGCTCTTCAGCTGGAAAATCCTTCTTTTGAACTTTATTCCATGGTGATAATTGGCCCAGTCTTGGCATGGCTCATCACTGGTTCACAGGAGGTTCAGTCTGGGTTTGTAACAGGTCTACACCAGTAGGAGCCTGAGGAAATTTAATTGACTTTGCAAGGACATGTCAATCAACACAGAATAGAGCTCAGTGACTATGAAGGGGAAAAATGCCAGCTGAGAGCAAAAAAAAAGCAAAACAGATGGGCACTTCAACATCTTTGAGTCCCCTAAAACAGAAAAGGACAAAGATCATCCTTTTTTATATTTGATGCTCTTGTATATATATTCTGTCCATCTTGATGACCCTTGACTAATCAGGACAAAATGGATTATATACTCATATCTTTCAGGCTGAAGGACAATTTTTTGGGGTACCTCTGGAACGTAGAACAGGAGCCTTATATTTCTAATACTTCTTTTGCTTTATTCACGAAAGTGAAATACATGTTTCAAAACCAATGTTCTCACTGAAAAAGAACAAGGGCATTCTGGGCCTTTATAGTGGAAAGAAAACTTAAGTTTTATTTTATGTTCTATCTATAATTATTTTATTTATGTTTTAAATTTTTAAGTATTTTCTCCTATAACCTAGATATAAAGCTTATGGTCATGCCACTCCTGTTCTTGGATGGAACCTAGATACAATTAAGTAATATCCATCTATCTTCTGAAACCACTTGTCCTGTTCAGGGTCTTGGGTGGTCTAGAGACTATGGGCACAAGGCAGGGACCAACCCAGGATGGGGCACCAACCCATCACAATAATTAAGTAATAATCTAGCATATATATTTCCATATTCCATATAAACTAACATTCAGATACACTATACACTATAATGGGGTTTCTTTTTTTCTTATGCATCGAATGAGAATTCAGTTCTTAACCCTTTTATGTATGTGAATTTAGTTTAAGAAACTGCATTAATCCCTGGTTCCCTCATGCGGCAAAACAATCATGTTTTCTTCCTCTAAACAATCTCACATATCAGGAGCTGATTTGCATTCTGCAGCAAAAGAAACAGGCTTGAGCAAATCTGTGAATCAGCCGCAATGCGAGAAACTGTATAACAGCTTGAATCTGTGAAGAAACCACAAAAGCAAGTGCATTTTAACAATGCATCCTCTATATCATTGTACGACCGAGGAAGAATCTAAGCAGTGGCTTCACACAGAAATCCTCACAAACACAGAAATAATATCTGCAGGTGCACCTTAAAATTTGCATTTCTAACTGGATGATGTGGAGCTTGAACTGAAAAGCTGTACTGTATGCTGTCCATTAAAGGAAACACAACATATTTGCATCCATCATTTAACTGCTTATCCAGGACAGGATCACAAGGGAGAATTTAAGTAAATTTTAAGTATGTTCAGATTTATGTTTTAGTTAAAGCTTAAACCTAACCCCACAAAGTATGAGGATCCTGACGTCATCATTTAAATATACGGCGGTATCACAACACTACACAGCAGCCCAATATTATATCATTATAAAAAAAAAACTGTTATCTGTTTTTCAATATATCTGTGCTTCATGTAAACCTCCCTCTTAGTCAATTCATCACTGAATCACTTACCACAGTTGTGTGAAGGTCATCATTTATTTTCTACGAAACTCAATGTATGCTGTCATTTGTGACCAGCAATTCTGGTCACCAAAGCAAGCATAGCAATTTCATGTAAACGATCGATAGCTATCTCTAAATAATGTAAATGAATGCACAGCAAAAATGCTGTCGTGATATAAGGTTGTAAATTTATATAACATGCAAAACTGAAGTGGTATTTAATTCAGAGCTTTCATTTTTTTCATAATTTTGGGCAGAAGTGCTGTGATTAAGTAAACAAACATGATAGGTCATAATTTGTCCGGAAGGTGCTCTTTGAGATATTTCTTTGAGTATAATTTAGCATGCAATTGCAATTGCGATTTGCGCATTTATGCTAGTCCATTGCCAGTGTATTTACTAAATGACTTGCTTTTCTAATGGTGATTTACCTTTATGTAGCTCGCATAAAACTAGGTATTAAATCCTTTCTAGGTAAATAATATATAGAATAGATTTTTTTAAATTAACATTACTAAAGACACATTCTAAAAGTTCTGCTGCTGAAAATAAATGTATAGCTTGTGAGGTATGTGTTTCCTGCCAAGAAGCTCGTGATTGTCATGTAGATATCAGAACACCTTTTGAGCTCCCTGTAATACACTGTGATTCACACTCTCTGTCACAGATCTCTGTTGAAGAGTCACTTTCCACTGATATTGTGGGACAAATCCTAGGTGTGAAATTTTTGTGGACACCCCCCCCCCCCCCAACCTCCACCAGCAAGTGTTCCAAAATGTGCTGTTAATTTTAAGATGCCAGCATTACACAATAGTTAATTAATGACAATTTAGGATTATGTTTCTGCACATTCAATGACTATGAATCCCTTTGTGCACTAAAAAAGGAAAATCATACCAATTATTTTCAGAGTTAATTGAGATTTAGTAACTTCTTTTGGCAATACATAATTTTTAACTCTAATAATGATTCAGTAATAACTGTTTACCATAAACCACCAGATTTCAATGTTTATCATATGACTTGGTCCCTAATAAGTCACGTTTGATATCCTGATTTACTCTAATCATGCGATTTTGTCAGTTATTGGAGGCTGAAGGAGGGAAATCGGTTTCACAGACTGCCTTGACAGATATTGAAATCAGAGCTAGTGCATTTTGGATCAGAGTAGCCATGTCCTCGTTAACACTAGCTCACTGTTTAGAAAGCTCAGTGACCAGTGAGTCCATAAGAAGTTCATTAGTATTAGCTTTGACCATTACTGCTAGCTAATTACTTATGTGAGCTCTGTGCAGGATAGTCTGTTCTATTGTCGATTTGGACTTCGGATCAGGTATTTTATAACGGAAGATGAGTAAAGGTAAACCATTTAACAATAAAATAGGCGATGCAAGAAAATGAATTATTATAAAAAGTGGATTGCCAACCAGCGGCCCTGTCCTTTGTGTCTGTCCCTTACACCACTCTAACTGGTAGTCTCCCACTAATGTAATCTTACTTCAATACATTTGCTCTATCTAAAGGAGGTTTAATCTTTTATCATCATAAAATGCAGTCTAATCCTTTTACTAGACTTGGAAAATCATTTTCATTAGTGGTCCTTACCTGCCATCTGAATCTGCTGGTGTTCTAATAGCTTTTGGGATCACACTTACTTCTAGGAAACTTATTTCTGATGCAGAAATTTTAGCTGAGGTCTGTACTGGGTCGTTTATTGCATCTAAATGCTTTGATCCAGTTAATCTTTAAAATAATATACTAATGGTAACGACTCTTACCCTGTAGTCGCTGGCAGTCACGTAGAATATGGGCTGGAAGGCCAGCCAGATGATGCAGGTGGTATACATCGTGAAGCCGATGAACTTGGCTTCATTGAAGTTCTCCGGGCATTTCCTGGTCTTGAAGGCGTAGACGGTGCAGAGGACGATGAGCACACAGTTGTAGGTGAGAGACACCAGCATGCTGGAATCCTTGCTATTACACTTGAGGGTGACGACGTCCCGCCGCTCTGGGCTCACCTCTTTGCGCACGCCAGGAGCCTCTACCAACAGCCAGACCACCACCACCACCAGCTGACAGGAGATGAGCACCATGCAGATGGCCACCTGCGAGGTAGGGCTGATGAAGCGTGGCCGTTGGGCACCATCCTTCACGCCATTAAAAATGCGCGCGATGCGGTTGGTCTTTGTCAGCAGGGCAGAGTAGCACACAGCAAACGACGTGCCCAGACCAAGACGGCGCAGCGTGCACACGACGGCGGATGGCTTGGTGATGTAGATGAAGGTCATACTGTAGCACATCAACACGCCCAGCAGGAGGATATAAGAGAGCTCCCGCCCACTGGCTTTCACCACTGGAGTGTCATTGTTCTTCATGAACAGGCCAATCACAAAAAGTGTACAGAGTATGCCCAGACAGGCAATGGTAACGGGCCCAATGGCCCAAGCATCCTCCCAGTGGATGTACTCCTCTGGCAGGTCATAGCACCCTGTCAGGTTCTCCAGGGGCCACTGTCCGAAGGGACAGTCCTTACAGGTAAACTCATCCAACAGGCACTGATATGGCTGACAAGGAATGCAGATCCAGCAGCATACATCCCCCGGCTGCATGCTTTTTATCTCATTCTTCCTGCAAGGGTCACTACATTGGGAAGTGGGAGGCAGCTGCTCCCCCCAGGGAATGAGTGATGTGTTCAGTGCCAGGACTTGTGCCCAATACCCAACCTTCTTGTAGATATACTTGCCATCCTCTTGGTGGTAATGGAATATGTTATAGCGACCAAGGCTGTCTCCATATGTATCAAAGCGGACTATGTTCTCAGTGTCTGCTGGACGAAATGGGGCTAGATAGGGGAAAAAACAACAATGTATTTACACTGTTTATGTCTGGAATAAAGCTGATTACATGTTACTGACAAAATGGGGGAAGAAATGTTAATGCAGAAAATTTGTTCTTTTTTATGGCATAAAATGTTTGGTGATTTTATCTGTTAAGTTTAATCTGATTGTCTAACTGATTAATAAACGAGAATCCACAGGATTTTCTACAACAACAAAACATTCTTTTTCCTGTATGAGTTCCTGATATAGTATTATTTTTAACTGGACATTAAATTTTAACACATACAGTACTGTGCAAGAGTTTTAGGCATGTGTAACTTTTTGGAGAACATAAGAAATTCCTGTTAGTTTTTATTGTATTACTCTTAATTTACATATGTTCTCATATTAAATTGTGTTTTTCATTCTAAACAAACTTGCTACCCAGATAAATAACCTTAAATGTTTGCTTTGACTGCCTAAGATTTTTGCACAGTACCGTACATAATGAATTATCCAAAAATTGGCTTTCTTAAATGTGCATTTCATAGACCATAAAAGTTATATAATCATAACAGTAATATATAAGCACTTCAATCATAGCTACAGCTCTGGAAAAATTAAGAGACCACAGCAAAATTTTTAGTTTCACTCATTTCTCAATTCATGGGTAGGTTTCTGTGTACAATAAACATTTTTTGTAAACTCCAACCTGGCTCTTCTCTTTTCCTCATTAATGATGGACTGCTTGCTTGCTGTACTTGACTTTAGCCCTGCTTCTAGGAGACTGATATGGACTGTCCAAGCAGTGCACTCTTTGAAGGTCACTTGGGTCATCCTCCAGTTCATGAGGCACCATTGGATAAGTTGACGGCCATCTCTGGCATTAGAAAGTCATTTCTGCGCCACTCCTGACTGGTTTCTGGTCATCCCCAGTGTCTCCTACTTCACCTTGTTGTGTCCTGCTGTCTTAGAAATTTTGAGCCTGGAAGCAACCTGCTGCTCAGTGTAACCTTCAGCCAGCAGAACCAGGATTAAACCAGGATTTAAAAATGCAGATTAAAATATATAATATAGAGTGGTCTCAATTTTCTCCAGAGCTGTAAGTTTATATTTTATTTATTTAGCAGACACTTTAATCTAAAGCCACATACATTTTGGGAAAGCAGGGTAATATTCCCTGGAAGTACTGGGGGTTACAGGACTCGCTCAAAGACCCAGTGACGACATCACTCTACTGACTCTTGAACTTATGACCTTCTGGCACAGAATCCCACTGAGACACACACCACCCTCTATATGAGAAACATGTTATTTTCTCATAAAATGTAATGGCGAAGCTATTGCTCTTTCATTAAAGATTAAAGCTTTTCCTTTTCATATGATCTGCTCGTAAGCAATTGCTGTAATTTTGTGCAATACATCATAAGGAAGAAGTTACAGAATTTAAGTATATCTGCATAAATCTGCTTGGCATAAAAACAGGCACTAAGGCAAAACTCGAAGGCTTTTTTCCCCAAGAAAGCCAGTTTTTTGTCAGATGTAGAAATCTGCTCTTGAGAATACATACTCAGCATAGCCTGTAGCATGTAAGACAAAGTGTGACTGGATTCATTATTGAGCTCCCAGCTGATAATGACTGCTTTATCCTTACAAATTAAATCATCACAACATCTTTTCAAGACCAAACAAAACACCTACACTGGAAATCCAATCTTACACTCATTTCATGCATTTGCCTGTTGTTAATTGGCCTACTTTGCTGACAGGAATAATTAAACATTCATTATATTCTGAAACTAATATAAAGTTGTACTCTAGCAGTTATGTTACAAAGGGAAACATGTAATAGATAAATGTAAATGTGCAATGATTTTTCCTGATTTTTTCATGATAGTATTGTATGGTATAATTGAAAGGCTGTAATTTTGCCCTTGTTAGATGTTTTTAAATGACATAAGACTCCTACATTAGAAGGATCTTTGTACCACAAATTAAGATATAATTCTTCATATTTATGACTCCTATCCTATAATAGGAGGTGTGGTGCCTCAGTGGTAGCCTCAGATTGCCAGCTTTATAGCTTTGATTCCTGCCCCCATGTGTGTGACGTTTGAATGGCTTCCCTATGTCGGCGAGGGTTTCCAGCAAAGCAGGCGGTTTCTTCAGTTTGTCTCTCCAAGCTTAAGGATGTAGGGGAAACTGTGTGCCCTGCAATCGACTGGCATCTTTCCTCTTTGCCTCATTCACAATCTTCTTGGGTTATGCTCCAAGCTGACCAAAACCCTAATCTGTACAGGCATTTATAGAACATGTATGTATATTCTATATCACATGTAGATGTTAGATATGTTTCTGAAAGGTGCTGTTTGGTGGCAAACTCACCATCAAATTTTGTTTTCAAGATGAAATCCCGGTAGAACCTCTTGCCATTGCCTGGTTTCATAGCATCGCAAACCTTGGTGGAGTTCGGGCACACGGCCTGCCTCATGTTGTGCAGGGCGTGCGCCATGGCATAGACAGCATTCAGCACGAACATGATTTTGGACTCTTCCTCAAAGTTCCCGTCGCGCAGGGAATGCTGACTGCAGCTGAACTCCTGAAGGCTGCACTGGAAGCGGTGTTCCCAGAACTCGCGGAACCATGGGTTGCGAGTGTTGTTGTATGGATGCAACTTGGTGAAGTAGTCAGAAAACTCCCGCACGGGGTAGGAGGCCAGCTCAATGGTGAAAGCCCCATCAGCTACCAGTTCACTGCCGCGCACTACGCTCTCCTGAGCACCCCACCCGTCGCTGGCCACCCAGATGAAGGTAACGTTCATGCGTGCAGCTGCCACAAGAAGCTCGCGTGCATCCTCGCTTCGTGTGAACAGAATCACTACTTTGGCGTTGGACTTCTGCTGTAGTGAACGTATGACTGCATCGTAGCTCCAGCGACTCATGGAACGGCTGACCTTCGCAGACGTGGCGATGCAGATCTGGCGTGCTCGGGCTTCCTGCTGGAAAGCGTCAATACCCGTCTCACCGTAATCACCCTCCGAGGCCACAGTAGACACGTAGGTCCAGTTGAAGTAGCGGAGAATCTCTGCCATGGCTTTGGCCTGGTAGAAGTCCGGGGGCACGGTGCGAGCAAAGTAGTCATAGCGTGTCTTGTCACTGAGCTTAGCACTGGTGGAGGCGTAGCTTATCTGGGGAATCTGAAAGAGTCTGAGCAGGTTGGCCACCTGAAAGGAAGACAAGACACCAGAATATGGTGACAGGTGGTGGAAAAATTCACAGCAGACTTCACAAAATGAATGCCATCAGTAACATTTTCACCATGGATAAAGCCAATTTAATGGCCCCTCAAATATAAATACTAAAAACAAAAGCAAGAATAAAGAACCTGTCATTTGTTGTCTATAAGCTATTTAACTAAAGCTTTACACCTTAAACCTGTTGATGCCGATCAAAATAATTGGGCTTAAAACACTTTGAAATGTCTAGTAGCTGTTTTGGACAGCAAAAACCAAATCACTGTCAAATGCAGCTTGAAACACCATTCCACGTATATAGTATGTTCCATGTGGGTGCTGCACCAATCATAAATGATCATCTGGTTTCAGATTCCATTTTCTTCTTTTACTAGCTGCTCAGGCAGAGTGATTATGAAATCCTGTAAATTTTGAGTGTAAGTATTACAGCTGGATTGGCGGTCTCATGGACCACATATGCAAATGTCCACCACCATCTGATAAGAATGATGAGAACGTCAGACCTCTTTTATAAGGTGGGAACTGAAACACCAATAGCAGACCTCTTTCAGGGAAAACACCTCATTCGCTTTCACCCACTAACCGCACTGGATGGAAACCAGGGCTCTCACAAACTCCTTTGAACCCAACAAAGGAATAGTTCATCAACTTGCCAGGCCATGTGGACCAAAGTGGGAGCTACTGAAAAGGGCAATCTAAATTTGGACTTAAAATCATAATATGCTCATGTCATCTTCATGCAGCTATACATATTCGTTGAATAACTAATAATTGTTCCAAAAGAATTTATGTAAGTCAGTTTGCTGTTAGAAAAATCAACTTACTTACTATAATGTTTGGACTGAATGCTATTTTGCTTATTCTGAAAGAGATGTAGACAACATACCATCTACAGGTAAAAGCTTATGGACACTGTTTGACTGTATATTTCTATATTTTGCTAATGAGTTCCCCTGTGGAAAGGAGGATGGGCCTCACAGCATACCAGATTCTGATAATACTGGCTAATGGCATCAATGGATGGAAAGGCACAAATTTGCATTCGCCTCCAAGTAAGAAGGGGGATAATAGGATGCGTTGTATGTACATACCTCCTTCTGAGATTCCAACCTGACGAGGTAGGAGACATCCACCACAAGGTTGCAAAGTTAACGCGATAATCGCGCGTCAACGCGAATTCATTATAATGTGACTAATTTTTTGATGCCATTAACGCCTGTTGAGTCGGATGGCAGCTCGGGAAAAATAATGAACAAAGAAAAAGGTATTTTGAATGGCAGGTTCAGCTTCAAAACTCTGTCAGATGGGTACATGGACAAGACCAAAGTTATTTGCAGTTACTGTCGATGTGAAATGAGTCACCACCGAAGTACATCTAGTCTTAAATACCATACCAGGCTGCGGCTCTTCTCAGAACACATTCGCATGTCGTAACATATTATGATAATACTTTCGTAAATATAAATGATTTATTTATGGGTTAATATTATTATTTTTCATTTAGGTATTTCTTTAGCTATATGTGAATGAGGCGGTACGTCGCGCGCTTCTGCGATGTCTTAACCGCATAATTTACATCTTCCTTAAAGTCATTCTCTACAAGAGATTTTGTATGCTTTCTGGAGTTTTCTTCAGTGTCCGCGATTGGATGTAGGCTTATTAAGTTTATAGGGATTCCTAATTCTTTCATATACTTTTTAGTAAATCGTCACCACGCCTTCCCAGATCTTTGTAAAATTATAATATTTTCTCTGATTTACATATTATAGCCAACTGAGTTCGGAGTGGTGAGGACATTTTGCACTGCTCGGCCAAACACCGGCATAGTTACAAGTAGTGAAGGAGCCGAACTAGGGTGAGGGTGAAAACTATCGCTACAGAACTGAACAATACAGTGATATTAGTAACCTTTGCGCTGTTACACGTCCGAAGGATTTAAAACGGAGAGGGGGGGGGGGGGGGGGGGGGGGGGGGGGGGGGGGGGGGGGGGGGGGGGGGGGGGGGGGGGGGGGGGGGGGG
>JAODLD010000113.1:26039541-26056642 GCA_026781065.1 Mormyrops boulengeri
GTCGTCCTGGAAGAATACTTGCTTCCTTCTAATCAGACCATGTTCCCCAGCTCTGACGACTGAGTTTTTCAGCAGGACAATGCTCCGTGTCATGCAGTCAGGTCAATCAAGGTGTGGATGGAGGACCACCAGATCAAGACCCTAACATGCCCAATCTCCAGACCTAAACCCCATCAGAAACTTCTGGAATGTTACGAAGCGGAACATGGATGGTCATAAGCTATCAAATAAATCTGCGATGTATCAGAAGTGAGACTAAAAATCAACCATCAACAATGTGAAGGACTAGTGGAGAGTATGTCAAGATGCATCAAAATGGTGATAAAGAATCAGGTTTATTCCACCAAATACTGATTATTGAAAACATTATAATTGTATTATATAATAATGGATAAACCTGATTACATACAGACGCTCCTCTACTTAGGAACGAGTTATATTCCAAACGACCATTTGTAACTTGAAATGTTCGTAAGTCGTTATTCAATTAATTTCATCGTTTTAAGGGTATACGCAAGTACAAAGAACTAGGATTCTGGGAGTACGCACGCTACACTGCTGCGCAGTAGCGGACAGAAGTCGTACTAGGTGGAATTGGTGCAAAAAAAAAATAATTTGATGTTGCGGACAGGAAACGGGAGCCCAACGAACACAATTTGGACTTACAGTCCTCTTTGTTCATATGTCTGAAAGTTCATAAGTAGAGGAGCGTCAGTATATAACATTATTAGCATCTGTATAAAAACATTTTATATATTTTTATTTTTAACCAGTTATCATTTCCAGCAAATATATGTTCTGAATAACATCATTTTGGTATTTGGAATCAAATGTGGTAAATAGTTTGTAAAAGAAAATCAAAATGTATATTTCACATTTCACACTCAGTTAAGATAACAATTTTGATACAGTCTCATAATTTTTCCTAGAGCTGTTTATTCTTCAGTTTTGCAAATCTGTAAAGACTGAGATTTACTATTTTATTTCCCCTGATGAGACAGCAGGGACAACATACAGAAACAGTTGCTTTTAGGAATTGAGTTTAAATCTGATTGTTTTGACAAGACTAGAGCAGACACACCTGCAGAGAATGCACTTAATAAATGCTGCCACCGAAAATACAGGACAGCTTGGTGAGAAAAGAACAACTAAGTATTTAGAAAGGAACAGTAATTGCTAGGGTCTATTTCCATCAAATTGTTCTAAAACACTTGTTTGGTTTCAAACAGAACAGCAGCCCATTTCAGTCTGTCAGCTTCTTTTATTCTCAGACTTTGACATTCCCTGAATCTGGAGGGAACAAAATGTAAAAGCACGGTCACCCTCATACTCACATCCATCCATCTTCCAACCGCTTATCCAGTATAGGGTCACGGGGCCTGGAGCCCATCCCAGGTAGCAGAGGCACAAGGCAGCATTGCATTCTGGACAGTGCATTGCAGGACACACGTTCACAAATGATGGACAATTTAGAGATGCCAGTTCACCTAATGGCATGTCTGTGAAAAATGGGAGAAAACCTGAATACCCTGTGGAACACCCGTACAATAAAGTTGCAAAAGCCCAGGAAAAACTCCAACCCCAGAGGAGCGAGTGTTACCATGTGCCACTATAACATAATGCATGAAATTGCACACATTGTTACGATATTCCTCTACTCATACAGTAGTCCTCACTTAATTTAGGTAGTTTGAAGATGGATCACTGTGAAGACAACTCAATTATGTTACTGTAGATCCATCCATTTTTCAACCCTTTATCAAGGACAGCCTATCCCAGGCGTAACACCCCAGAAGGGATGACAGCGTATGCAATCACACACTATGGACAGTTAAGGCACAACAATTCCTAACATCAGGAGGAAACCAAAGTATCTGGAGGAAAGCCACATGATCAATCCCACATAGCAAAGGCAGCGCTTGAACCCCCAGTCTTGCTGGTGTGAGGTGTCAGTGCCACCAATCATGCTGCTGTTAATGCAGGTACCAATAATTAGACAGGTATTGGTTAACATGGAGGTATCAGCCATATTCTGCAGTGGAGGACAAGAGATTTTGTCAGCTCATTCAATTCTTAGAGCCTTGTTACGGTGTCCAAAGTCAGCCCTGCTTCACTAATGTCTCACTGCCTGCATTATATAATATGGTTGCTACGAGATTTTAAGAAGCGATCACCAATATCAGTTTCACTACAGATTTATCGAGTTATCCCAGAAGCTACGGATACAAGTCAGCGAATAACCTTGGACAGGGCACTAACCCACTGCATAGCACACACCATTCACACACACACATTCACACCAACGGACCATGTGGCAGCCACTTCCAATAACAATTAACAATAACAATTATAACAACACCTGAAGGTCATGGCGATATGCTCAGAGAAATTGCAAGAACGAAGGGCTACATCTAGGGATCAACAGGCCTCAGTTGACATATTAAATATTAAAGTTCATTATTCTGTGATCTGAAAAAGACTTAACAAGTATGTCTTTCATATACAGTATAATAGTAGCCAGGAGCAAGACCATTATCTCAAAAAAGAACATGGAAGCATGGCTTCAATTTGCAAAGGGGCATGTGAACAAGTCACACAATTTCTGGAACAATACTCTTTGGACAGATAAGACAAAAGTGTAGGTGTTTGGTCATAATTCACAAACACTATGCTTGGTGAAATCTAATTACAGCATATCAGTAAAAATACCTCATAGCTCAAACTCTCAAGCACCGAAGTAGGGGGTGTAATGATTAGATATGTTTAGTAGCCAAAGGACCTTGAGGTCATCAAGTCAACCATGAACTCCTCTTCATGCTAAAGTATTCCAGAAATAATTGGGAGGCCATCTGTCCAACAGCTAAAGCTTGATGGAAACTGAATCATTCAAAAGGATAATTATTCCAAGCACACTGGAAAAGCGAGTGAATAGCTTAACAAGAAAAGTTTTTGGAACGTCAAAGTCGAAGTCCATACCTCAACCCTGTTAGGATTCTCTGGCAGTACCCTAGAGAACTTAAGAGACGTAAACAAGTGCCCTGAAACATAATTAATGTTGTAAGGCAGAGTGAGCCAAAGTCCTCCAAAATAATGTCACGGACTGACATACAGAAAATTATTACATCAAGTTACTGCTGCTAATCTTGCTTATACTATTTCACGCATGGCTGTGGGGTTGGGTTTTTTATATAAATAAATGATAACAGTGGAATGTGTTATGTGTTCTTTGACACCTGACATTAGATTTTTTAATTTCAGTACTAGAAGAATTTTAGTTATATCTTGATATTTAGAACCACAGAATAAAAACTCTTTTCACATTTTCGTACATAACCCAAGCAAACTGTTCATATAAATTTTCTAATATGAAACATACGTATTTCTGTGTTTATTAAACTGTTCCCTAAAATGAATGATAATTCAATATACAATAAAATTTGCATGAATTTGGCAAGTCAGCAAAATTTTTTCACTTTAAACTGATTTTTAGTTACTACATTTACTGTAGCAAGTCAGATGAAGAACAGATTAACTGAATAAGAAAAGGTGTTTCCTTTAACAGTTCATGTTTACGCAATGTCACAGCCTTCTTACACAGTGGTAACACTAGTAACACAAGACCCATTTTGAATGATGAGTGCCCATCAACATCTTTAGGGATAAAGTACCATCATCCTATATAGATTGTGTATGGGTTGTAGATTATATTCTGCCGGTAAAATGTACATAGAAAAGACAATAATAGAAAATTGAAAACATTTTGAAATTTCATGAAATGGGACTTTATCTGCATTCTTAATATTCATGCAATTTTTATAGCTGTGGGGTTAACTACATGTTTAATCTTCTTAGCTGCACTTACATTTAAAGAAACTTGTTTTCTTATCACAGGGCTTTAAGATTTAAATGAATATACCACTGAATTTTAACTTGACCCTTGTCTGCCTTATCTGATAATTAAGTATATACGTTTTCTTACAGTGTCAACCGGTCTAGGCTTACGACCCCTTATTGCATGGTTGCAAAGTCATGACTCAATTGACGATTAAAGTTAACCGAAGGGGATGGGGTGGGGGATGGGGAAGGTACAAATGATTAAGGACATATTATGTGAATAAGGTGAATAAGTAATAATTAGAAATAATTATTTAACTGTACTATATAATACATATCAGGGGGTATTGTCTTTGAACAATGAAAAATTCCTTGGGACTCTAAATTACATTCTTGATAACAGAGCCAGAAATTCCAGAAATCTCAATGAAGGTTCTCGATGTAAGATGTTGACCATTCATATGTGCACAGAATACCTTGCCTAGATCAAGGATAAGCACGGATTGCTGCATAGATAACTCTGGATATAGAATAGTCATTTGAAAGATGAAAAGTGATGTGTTCTTACATGGCAGCTTAGGTTGATTGTATTTTGGAACAAATTTTTGCAAACACTTGCCTCTCTTACTGCAGTCAAGGATTGGCAGCCTCCCTTAAAAATACATATGGTCAAATTTTGCTGAAGCTTTTTTTTTTTTACCATTATACCACTATAACACTTTATCAAAGTAACTGCATAATTGTTATAATTAGGCAAGACTCTTAAAAGCAAACGTAATTACTTTCTGCATGTTATTGTCCATGTGTCCAAGATTAATTATGTAAAGATAAACAAATGGAAGCGCAAAAAAGTAGACGTATACACAAAAGTGAAATAACGACGTGCACACAATACTATGCATGGTGACAGTACCTGGATAGAGACATCGCTGTAGGAACCACCGATCACACCAGAAATAGCCACGGGGAAGTCATCATGGATGGCATATGATCCATCAGGACAGATGTATTCAGTGTCATCCACCTTGGTGAGAGAGGCGCGGACAAAGTCCAGGGACTGCTCCAGCGCATAGGTGTCCTTGGAGCAGGTGTCCAGGATGTGGACACCCAGCTTGATTCCCGGCAGGAGACGCTCGTCTTGGTTGATCTCATCAAGTGCAAGCAGCATGGCCTCCAGCCTCTGGATTCCACGCTGCTCATTGATCTTGCCGCAGTCATTTGTGCCCTCACCTTTCTCGTGCACTGGAAAGAGGCCCCCAATCACCAGGTCTCCGTCAATGGTGATCTCACGCTTAGCACCCAGGGTGTAGCTGGATGTGGGCAGGGCTTCAGGTCCTAGGATGACCACAGTAAGCAGGAAGTATAGTGACCACAGAAGGGTCACACCTACTCTGTACCGATATCTCAAAGCTGTGATGTCCATGATGGACTGAGAGTGTTCTTTTAAGTATGGGGGAGGGGGGGGAGCTGGACGTGCTGCTTTGTGTTATACAGTTGTAACGAATGCCTAACGTTTCCTCTTTATCATTAATTCCTCTTCTGAATTACATTGTTCTGTTCATGTTTAACTGGAAATAAAACAGAAAACAACTTTGAGTCAAAACCTTGCATCATATCCATTAAGACAGTGCTATAGTATAATTGTAATTTATACTGCCTTATAAAACACAATTTATGCATTCTCTGTAAACATGTACATATTATATACACCACAGAAAAATGCTCGCAATGGTCAATTTGCTCCCATCATTTTCAGGGATGAATTGCAACAGACAGATATGTAAATGAAGAGGGTATGAGAAGAGATTGCTGTCTGCTGGAACTATAAAAGTGATTCAATTGCAGTCATAGGTGGAATAGTATATGGGAAACTGATGTCCATGTATATTTCTTCCAGAAAAATACCAATTTTGACTACTCTGCTGGCCAAATAAAAAAAATGTATATGAAATTGAAACAATAATTGATCTGTATGTTTACTTATTTCAATTTATTGCATATACTATTTGTATTAATTTATTCTATTAAGTGGGAGGAATCTACTCGTTTGACAACAGAATGTCCATTGGCTGTTTTATTAGAAAATGTTCCGCATGACTGGCCATCAGGACCTAACATGACAAAATAGAATCAGAACCTTGCAGTGCATGTGAAACTCAGTACAGGGTTTTACAAAATTAACATGGTTCAATAAATTCTTATAAGAAAATACCTTTATTATTTGCACTATTCACTAAGTCACTCACTCATTCATTCATTTATTTATCCATCCATCCATCCATCCTCCGAAGCCGATGGCCCTATGCAGGATTGTGGGGGGTTCAAGCTAGGGAGTATCCCAGGCTGGGGTGCTAACCCAGTTATTTGCACTAATTTTTAATCCACATAATCACCATGACCCTGAGCAGGATAAGCAGTTTAAAGATGAATGGAAGAATGGGTGTTTAAATCATATAGCATAATATCACGTGTTTCATAAGACTCTATACATAGATTTTAACACTAGAGAAAAAAAAATTGCTACATCACGATGACCCAAACTGTTTTCCTTGCTCCTGCACAACTAACAGCAATCAGTAGGAGCAGCATGACTTGGCAGTCTGCGGTGTCTAAATGTTGGTAAAAATGAAATTATCTTATGCTGGCATTTTTGGACCAGATGGTCTCAGCATGAGGCCTAAGGGTTGGATGGGGGAGAATAGTCCTTTTAGTAGATGGTGCGAAAGCCGGAAACTAAGTGAGCCAAGGTGACACCCACACACAAAAATAACATTCATTTACCTATAAGTCTTATTAGACACTATGTATGTATATCGGCCATTTACGCCGGCTGTCAACAGAAGATATACATTCTCTGTGTTACTGTGTAGCAATTACTGCTAAAACTATTTCATCATACATCATCACATTTGGCTTCCAGCAACTGTCCACCACCTTCCTTGAACCACAACAGGTTCCCTCACGCTTTGCCACCCATGTCTCTCACTGGCACACACTGGAAAAAATAAACACAGCTATACTTTTCAGCCTGTTTGTCCATTTGGAGGCTCCTTAGTTAGCTCAGCATGTTTCCTTATGTCTAAAATGAAATCAACTAGTTACATAACAGCAGATAACGTGCATAGCCAGGCTGACATGTATAAGCCATTAATTTGTAGTCATTTTTAATTGCGTGTATGATTGTACACTTGCTGTGATTTCTCCGTTGACATTTCCCATTTTTGGATGGTGTTTTGTTAACATTGGAATTTAATGGTAGTTAACTGTGATAGAGATGTTAAATCTATGACTGAACCGCAAGCATGCATTTTTGAAATTCTGCATGGACTCTGAAATCATAGATGAGCTGAGGAGGTAAAAATGGTGCCCTGATGTTTAGTACAATGACACTGTCTGCTTTACATAAGAATCCATGTTTTTGGAAATACTTACTTAAAGCTGTCATCTATAATGCATTTTCGATACCTTCATGATGTATGATAATGGTTGTTATAAGAATTAAGGATGCTTTGTACTGCATCATGAAGGTATCTATATTGTGTTATAGGTGAGAATTTCATAAAGCATTCATAATGCATAATAAATATGGCTATGATGTGTTATGCCTTTAAATAGATATTTATACCCATGTTTATAATGCTTTATGAATGCATTATAATTTGTTATGAATGTGTTCATAGATCCTTATAGAAATGGCATTTATAGAAAGTGTTACCTGTGTTTTTCTTCTCTCTATAGGACACAAGTCCTACCATATATTCTTTTTTTAAAACCTTTTAGTTTGGTCAGGTGAATGTGGAAGATTTTACATCATATAATCCAATGAACTAGTATTCGGAATCACACTCCTAGAAAGAAAACTGTTCACTCCAAAAAAATGTTCATGTTTTATACATGTTTCTTCAATCACATGCAACCCACACTGAGCCAGAAGATTCTGGGGAAAAAATGGAACTGTTATAACAATGGCACACTTACTGCATGTATTCAGAGGCAATGGTGTTAGATTCTGGCAGACAAGGGAAGAAAGATGCACTTCTTAAACAGAACGCTTAAGCAGAAAATACATACCAGAAAATCAATGTATTTTCATAGCTGTGCAGAGTTTGGTGCCTTCACATGCACCTGTGTAGGTATTTTGAATTGAATTGTTGAATTGTTTCGATTAAATTATTTATGCATTATTCAGTGTTTACTGTTTCTATGCATAACTACTTCTGAATCAGCTAACGTCATACAGGAGAAAGAAAGTAAAAAAAAATGCTGTTTCGTTTTACCATAGAGATAACAGAAACATTTTTAAAATGTATTAATCTTAGTGGTTGGAGTGGGGTGGGGGTGCGGGCTTGGATCCGATCCCAGCACAGGGCAGAAGATTGTAGTACACCCTGTTTATGGTATGGCTTTGCACATACTACTGTGCCTCTATAGTATGTACTGTATACATGGTAACAGCTCTTAAGGCTGTTAAGGGTGAAAATGGCCTTTCTGAGATAAAGGCACAATAAGGCTTTGAACATAAATGTGATATGTAGCAATTCAGCCAAATGTGCCTAACCAGTCTAAACATCTTGGAATTTTCACTTGAAAATTTGCTTGAGGTTATATATAAATCTGACTTTACTTAGGGATTTGTCCCCACCTTCAGCAGTAGAATATGCTGCAGTCCTACAAGGGAAAGTGAGCAATTCATGACCTGAGACTACTTTAAGCTCTACTTTCTCAAATTTTTATAAGAAAACAGGAGATTTTGGTTTAGGTTATTTTCTGAAGCGTCAATCCCACTAATCTGTATGGAAAACAATCACAGGCAAAAATATGGGAGCCCAGAGTTAGTTAAGTCTCATAAACCCCTGTAAGCCCCCTTCTTTAAGGCCGCCATCTGCCATTCCCACTCACTGACAGTCCCCATCCCCAGCCCTACACCTAACAGACAGCCAGGCAATACCTGGAGTGTGTCTGCAAGCTAAAGCCCTTCACCTGCTGATGAACTCATTGACGTACAGCTGGGGTTCTCTATTATTTTTTCTGTATTATCTAGTTTTGTTCGGATTCTAATGATGGATGCTGGTGGAATTGTTCAGTGTGCTAAAGGAATCTCAATCATGCATCTCAAGATGCATCTCTTATTAAAATTGCTGTGGAATTTATTTCCTTTTTTATATAGTTTATGAAGCACTTCACACGTATGATCTGGTCCATCTATTGAGATCCCATGACATACACCATCTGCTGTTACACATATAACACTCCTTTTCCAAATCTGCTAACTGATATGACACAACCAAGATGTTTTCCTATCACCTGTATATTCTGAATAGTAATGATACATTTCCCTTATCGTTGGAACAATGAACCCCCCCCACATAAAGGAAAACACCTTAATGAGTTCATTAGAATCAGAAGCCAGACAGCCAGCAGTGTGATAGATGTCTTGTCAGGCCAAGAGGGGTGGCAGTGAGCTGCATGTCTCGGTTTTGTTGAGCTTCTGTTTTGTTTGCATTATTCATGGGGCAGTCAGCTGTGACAGGAGTGAAGCTCCCTGCTGAGCTTCCTTGACTTCCTTGCACACTGACTGAGCTGTGCACTCACTCGCAGATACTCATAATACCAAGCCCTTCCCCCCACACTGAAAGGTAAACTGGCACACTAACCCTCTCTTACACATACACACATAACTGTTCACGTTCAAACACACCAGCAACAAATTAACACCAAACAAAAACACAAATAAATAAATGCAAACATGCATAATTACTATACATATTTTATCCCACCAAGAAGTCAACAGTAACCACAACATTTTTCATTCTTAATCAGAATTCTTGGTTTTTATTACAAATCAATAATCACTCAAACTATCCATTCATTTTCTGTAACCACTTACCCTATTCAGAGTCATGGGGGGTCTGGAGCCTAGAGGCAAGGCAGAGAACAACCCAGGAGGGGGTGCCAACCCATCACAGGGCACAGTCACACACTATTCACTCACACATGCACACCTATGGGCAATTTGGTAACTCCAATTAACCTCAGCATGTTTTTGGATTGTGGGAGGAAACCCCACAATGACAACACTGCTGTGAACATGCAAACACACACACACACACACACACACACACACACACACAAACCCTGGTCCCAGTGGTGTGTGGCAAGAGTGCTAACTACTGCACCGACGCATCAGTCCCTCACTCAAACTACTGTTTTTTTAAAGAATATAATATGTATTGTTTAAATTGTGTTCACTAAAAAAAGCACGACAAGTGATTGTGAATAAAATTGGGTGCACGTATGTGGGCGTGTGTCTGTGTGTCCTCCAATGGATGGCACCCTATCTATGAGTGTAACCTGAATTGTGCTCCACACTTTCTGGTAAAACAACAGTCACAACTCTAATTAAATGAAATCTTATATTAGAAACAGATGTGTTTTCTGTTTATTTCAAATATCACCACTGAAACCATACTTCAGTCATATACCATATATAATCATTCAGCTAAACCATTGTTATTTAAGACAGTTTACTATTTTCTCTCGCACAGAAATAAAATGTGCAGGGAGTTGCTATTGCCTCACATTCTACCTTCCATTCAGCATTTTCTTCTTTATTCCAGCTGACTACTCGATAAGGTTATATTGTCGTCCTGTCAGATAAGCTCCCATCCACGGTACTACGCAGGTGGGGAATCAGTGTGTCGGCGTTGTTTGGTGTTCACGACGCGAGTTAGGGGTTGAGTTCTGCTCACTTCTGATACCAGAACCTGGGTGCTCACAGACAACTTTTGTCAGCCTCCTCTCATCTAAACCAGCAGTTCCACAGCAAAGGTGGGGCTCGTCACCTAGGTGCAGCTGAGTTTGCAGCCTCACAGCTTACTGGCCCCCAGCTGATTCTGTACTGGTACAGGACAGGTGCTTTTTGATTCTCCACACTACATGGATTTTGATTTAATATCCAGCCATACAGCATCCATCTTCCACCCATTTATCCTGGTCAGGCATGGGGGGGGGGGGTGGATCCTATCTCAAACAACATAGAGCATAAGGCAGGGGTTAACCCTGGAGAGAATGAGATTTGGATTTCATCGTTTATTGCAATCGTTCAACACGTAACACATTCACTTTAGTCCCACTAAAACACTTCTACTAGACATTTTCAAATCGGTAATCTCCACAAAGCCATTCCTATGGGTACACTGACATTTGCTGATTAAGATACATTTCATTGTGACTTCATTTTGCATTCATATCTTTAACAATCATTTCCCAGGACACCACACAGTATGTGACATACACAAGATTTTTTTTTTACCTGAATTTAAATGTCACATAACTCAGAAAATCTTTAGTCCTTACATGCATGACATCTTATGTGTCTCAGTTAAGATCCATTGCCTAAATACATCAATTATCCATCAATAACAACCAGCACAAGGCACTAGACTGGGGTGCAGTCAGTCCTTCGCAGATAACATACATACAAACACTCACACAGTTATGTACTTATGGCAGTTTAGAGACACCAATTACAGTAGTCTGACTGCATGTCTTTGGACTGTGGGGGGAAACAGGAGAAGCTGGAGGAAACCAGCAAGACACTGGGAGAACATGCAAGCTCCACACATACTGGGGAGTTGGAATTTAGATCACTTATGAATATATAGGAAATGAATGTATTTTTTAATTTTATGGGGAACAACTATTAGACATTAAAAATACACCTGTTCAGAGGTCTGTGACAAATTATGAATATACTCTCCCTTGGTATTTTGAATTTTATGTCAATGAGAACGATACAAAAACTAACTAAATGTTACACAACAAATAAAAAGATGAGCAGTATTTTATTTAAAAATGTAAAATAAGTGAAAATAACAAAGAACACTGAATAAGTGTAATGCAATAATATATTTCACACAGTAAGAAACATGGCCTTCTTATGTACATGGGATTTTATATAAAATTCAATGTTTTTTTATTTGAATGTGTAACATGAAAGCCAAGACGTAACTGTGGTACTGATAGCAAATTTACACAAAAGTTACTTGTGCAATGATAGAAGCTATAAAAATGCATTTTTGTTGTTAGGTTGGTCTGCGCACACAAGAGACTCAGAAATTCATTTACACTTATTACAGATGCCACTGGACTGAAAATAATTCCAAAAGGCTATCAGGGCAACAGTGCAACAGCAGGTGACGATACTCTCCATGAGCGCATAGTTTGATTCATTGGCTTCAGTTAAAGATGTTACATTGACCTTTTCATTTAACCTAAGAACACGGCAATCAGCTGTATAGGAAATTGCGGTGTTGTACAACCTCTGTCCTGAGAATATTTAAATAACACAGCAGACTACTGTAAATTCTGCTGATCTGAATCTGCCCGTCTCATTTTCCAATGGTTTATATATATATAACATAGTGTAATGATAATTAATTTCATCGTGCTATCCTTACTTTAGCTTCCAGATTTTCATCATGAAAAAGATATCCGAACTAATGCGCGGTCTGTCCATTGTAATGACCGTGGCAGACAGACCTTCACGCTATAGCGAATGGTGACTGACTGTAACAATCAAACCCCCTTTTCCCGTTCAACTTCTATGAAACCGACACAGGTTTATAGTGTCACTGAATGATAAACAACTTAAAGCTGAGCACACTGTTCAGCAAACAATTACAAACAACGGCATTTAGTTCATTACAAATGTGGTGCTTTTGCATTTACTACATCATATGCATGTCTGTTTGTTTAGATTCGTAATCTGCATCTATCCATTCATATCAGGAAATTTCATTATGTAAATAGTATTCCTATAAACAATGACTTACGAAATACAACCTTCCTAGTATCGCATTGCATGGTCTAAATTTCACGATGCAATCGATCAGTAAAATAATCTTGTTTAAAGAACATATTCAAAAAGTATTATGCTTATTTTTTACATAACAACCAGTTGCAAATGTCATCTCCGAACAATCCAAACCTTTATCGACTTAAATTTTTTTATTTAATAAATGTGGGTGTGCTATATATCTTATGCCTTGTGGAAAAAATAATTTTGCTAGTGTTGTCGTCTATTTGGTGAAATATTTCACGTTCCAAATTATTTTTAACGAAAAAACTGCACTGGAGTAATATGTTTTATAAACACTGCTGTCAAATATAAGTAGCCAAAAACATATAAACATCCTTACCTTTGAACAGAGATCGCGCTCCTTCTCGTGTTCAGATCTTAGGAGAAGGTTCATGCAGTCTGCTTCTATTTTTTCTCAGTTCGACGGCTCTTACTGTATACAAGTTCATGTCGTGCAGAAAAGAAAAGCATGTTTTACAAGCATCGTATTCAAACCAATTGATTGTTTCAGCGTACTAAGGCAACAGCTGGATTTAGATCTGTCCTTGGTTCTGAAACCCAGCTTAACCTCAACAGAACAATTCTTGATCTTGACAATAAACGCTCCGAAGTTAGTGACAGATTAAAAATCGCAGAATTAAAATACAAGTAACGTGCACAACGTCTAAGGTCGTCAGATCGTAAAATTACTGCTAAGTTGTTAGTGCGGTTTTTGCATAACACACTGGAAGGTCCCTTTACTGAAAGGCAAACTGTAAGCAAGAAAGGGTTTTACTGCGGGTTCTCAGCTTCTGCTGTCCTCTCCCGTTCACTTGTTCCACAGATCTTTAAAACAACAACACGCCATGCAGGTGTTTATTTTTTCATTACAAGAAGATGGTGTTTGTTATCTCGTGGTTTCTCGCAGTTTACACGTTGATAAATGCAGTTCTTGTAAGTTTCCCTACGTCCTGAACGACTGATTGATTCAGGAAAGAGGATGGAACCTTATCTTGACGATCCCTTATTATTTTCTTTATGGGGAATCTCATTATTGTACTTATATTAATGCTTTTAAAAATCAGTCGTTCTTCTCTTACTTTCCTGCTATCAATGCAAGATAAAAAAAAATTACTCCGTGGAGACTTCTAAAAAGTGTAGCCACTACGCTACTGCAGAGTTTCTGCCTACAAACAAGCAGAAAACCTCTACGAGATGTGCAGGTTTTCTTTCGCTGAATACCGGTGCAGGTCCTGCGGATGATCTGTTGATGCATGTATGCGTCCAAGGCACCAGCTAGGCGACAGTAGGTCTCCAAACACATGGTTTCGGAGCGAATTTGGGCGGGAACCCACTGACATATAAAAATCCATCGCACCTCGCACGCTCTTTCAGTCCATTTATGCGGTCGGCGTTCATCGGTACCTTTCAGATATTACCAGGTTGAACATTCAGTATAATGGCATGCAGAATCTGTCCATTTGTAATAAGGCTGGTAAATTACAGTTGCAATAATGTTTCATTTCATTAGTATTAATATAAATCTATTGCTGATTTTAGCAGCCACAGCACTGAATGTCTCCGCCACCCTGAATAGGAAAAGCCGTTGGAAGTTGAAAACACAAGTGATAGCGATTTGTTGCTTTGACGTACAGAAGTAATTTTAAGATATAAGGCTATGAATAATATGGATACTGTGCGATTGTGCAGCAATAATATAAACTCTAAAAAGGTATTTATAATGTATTTAACTATAAGGTGAAGATGCATGTGACGAACTGACAGAAATATGCTTGATATATTTTCGCAAAAACATCTAACCAAATCATCAATATCATATTTTGAATTTAATTGAAATACTGGTATGAGGCTTTATTGTAGTACTACATCAGATTGACCACTGTGTGGTGCTAATACCTTCGCTGTCAACCAAACGAAACCAGAACATAGCCTGCTCCATAGAGTACGGTTTCTACTGTACAGTGATGCCTGATGCTTTTCTTTATTGACATAATTAAAAATTAACTGACACCAGCAATGCATCTTAGAACCACTAAAATCTGAGAGAAAGGTCAGTCCATTTTAATTCCAAACACTTTAATAAGAATCTCACCTAGAGGCAGGGTGCTGCTTAGTGGGTTAGGAGGCTGGGGCTGTGATTAGAAGGTTTCAGGTTTGAATCCCAGGGTCAGCAGAGTGGTTTTTACAGTTGGGTACGTGAGCAAGGCCGTTAGCTCCCAAATGTTGCAGGGTCTACATTTTCAAATGTGTATCACTTTGGGTAAATGTAGAAAATAAGCCTAACCCTGATCTAATAACTGCTGTATATAAAACATCAGTACATGGAGCAAGGAGATAAATGAATAAATACATACATATATTGCTGTCTCTAGGGCTGAGGGTTTGAAGTCCACCTATATTCTCTATTGTTGAGTCTGCATGCTCTTCTCATGTCTGGTTTCCTACCACAGCGCAAATGCATGCATGTAAACTGGAACCTCTAAACTGACCACTGTATATGATTTTTTTATGTGTATTCCATGTGATGGACTGACATCCTGTTCAGGGGGTACCCCTGCCCTGTGCCACCTGAGATAAGTTCTGTCCCCTGCCTGCCTGCCCCCCTCCCAGAATAAATACTTGAAAGATTGATGAATGAGGAATGGATGAATACATACAATGCATTCAACATGTTGTTGCTGTGCGATTTTGTTTTGTGTTTGAAGTTTGAATACTTCCACGTGTATATGTAAAGACCGTGCATCCTTCTTTTAAGATGCCTGATGTGGGATTTCAAAGATTAGACTGACAGAATTTTAAAAAATATATATGTACATAGTTCAGCTGCCTTGATAATGTTTGAGGCCAGAAAATTCACTGACATTATGAAGCACTGACTGGGTTTTGCAGTCACGTTAATTCACAGTAAAATGTGGGATCAATATACGTTATACGGTTAGATTCAAAGTGTAAAAGTATCACAAGGATTTTCAGTCAGCTGGCATGGCACTGACTGCCAGCCTCAATAGTATTATCCATTCCTGAGTAGTCATATTAAGGAACATGAGTACACCCTAAACAGGATATAACTGCATATCTATGAATTGCAGTAGGAAACCAGTGTAACATTGAAACTCCACAGACAAAGCATAGGGCACGATTCCAGTGCCCAGCCATGGAAGTAGGAAACATTTATGCTACTCACTGCACTACCTACATCCAGATGGGGACAGAAATATGCGTGTAACACTGCTTAGCATTTAACCACAAAACTAGGATTTCAGGGCTTTTATTTGATTACAGACACATAAATCACTAAGCTAATGAAGCAATCCCCTTTTATATCCCATTTCTATATATTTTCTGCTTATCATTTCCAAAGACAAATTTAAACTGCTCTCTGATCCCAGACTTATGATGCTTTGGACAAAAGTTTCTGCTAAATAAATAAAAATGTACAATCTTTTTCAGATTATTTAAGATCATTGCACTGTATGATAATTGCGAAAGAAAAATATTTGTATGGTGATTGTTTGATGTATTATGTATGACAACCGCTTAGAAATTAATTTTCTAAAAACTAATGGGCATGTATTTTTTAAAATGTCATCTACCTAATTTGAATGTTACACATTTCACTATTTAAAGCAGTAAATGGCTCAGCTTGCATTCCTTTTTTCTGATTTGACCAAAAATCAAGCAACAAAAATGAAATTCTTTGCATATGCAACCGCAATACATTTTATTACAGACCACAAGTCAAAAACCAGCTCTGAACAGTCCAAAGTCAAAACACGTAAATATATCTTAATAATGTACAGGTCACTATTAACTGCAGTGTAGAAAAGGGCACGACAAGGGAAACATTAATGATTAGGACTACAATGTTACAATGGTGAAACACTAAATACAAGTAACAGAACAGAAGGGAACATAAGAAATACTACCGGACATTGCGGGAAATGGGGAGCATTTCTTTTATTTTCTTTACAAACTCTACTATGACTAATTATAAATGAAGACTCTTAAATTTGATTTGTCGAGAAAAGGTGCATGCAAAACCAGACTGGTTAAGTACACAAAATAAACAATTGATCAATCAATCAGTTTTTAATTAAGACAAAATTTAAGAATATAAAATTGGACCCTGTTTTATTTAACCAGTACTCTTCCTAAACTAACTGACGATACTGGAAAACAAAAGAATTGTGGAAAATAAATCTGGATAATGTATAGATATAGGCAACAGGCCTAATCCCACATGACAATATATATGGGAATATATACATATAGTATATTATATGTATGTGTGTATGTGAGCATACATATATACATATATATATACACATATATATATATACATATATATATACACATATATATATACACATATATATATATATATATATACATACATATATATATACA
>JAODLD010000113.1:26068439-26080476 GCA_026781065.1 Mormyrops boulengeri
CCATATCACTCCCAACTCATCAAACCCCCCCCCCCCCCCCAACCCCTGCTGCCTCCCCTGGACGGTTGTTGGCCCCGGGGGTGGCCCGTTGGTCAAATTAGCACCCAGATACAGCTGCGATGAACAGGGGGCATCAAAGATGCAAACATAAAAAACACCTAGCAGGCTAAGGGCAGGATGAGTGCACGGACAAATTCCCACTGACTGGCACCGTGATCCTAGACTTTGACTTGAAAAAGGTAGTAAAATATACATATGACTTCTACAGTTTATTCCAATTTAAGAGGACACTTGTGGTGCTAAAACATTAAAAGGAAGGTTTATCAAGAGCTGCTGCACTATGAAATCATCTACAAAACATGGTGAGTTCAGTAGCACAACTAGGAATGAACACCTAACTACAATATCCTCTTCTCCCAGTAAGATATAAATCAGTCCCTGAAGGCAGCATTCTTTGATTTCTGCATAAACTAAAATATAACAAGAAAGTAGGAATGCTATGTGGTCTTTTTGTTATATAATACGTAGACAGATAAACTTCCCTTAAAGAGTTGTGTTCCAGAAATGGGTGGGCGGGGGCACACATACAGGTTTAGTGCACATACCCTGTAAAGGGTCTGAATTCTGTTCTGCTACCAAGGACTTACTTGCATTTTAGTGAGCTTACCATGTTGCAGCTTGTCAGGTCTAGAGCTTGCCATCATTATCTCTGAATGGCTCTTGTTGTTAGTGTGCACTGTATGCACTGAGGAGAATAGCATGAACCAAGTACCCCAGGTGGTCAGCTCACAACATATATATCAGGGGACCAGGGGGCCCAGGTAGTTAACTGTCCCTCTGTGTGGAAGGGGCCCTGATAGTTAACTCTCACTGTATGTGGGAAGGGCCACAGGGGCCCTGATAGTTAACTCTCACTGTATGTGGAATGGGCCCAGGGGCCCTGGTAGTTAACTCTCACTGTATGTGGAATGGGCCCAGGGGCCCTGGTAGTTAACTCTCACTGTATGTGGAAAGGGCCCAGGGGCCCTGATAGTTAACTCTCACTATGTGGAAAGGGCCCAGGGGCCCTGATAGTTAACTCTCACTAAGTGGAAAGGGCCACAGGGGCCCTGGTGGTCAGCTTGAGCTCTATATACCAGAGGCCTTCAACTCAAATTTAGTAACCTTCACCTTCCTTCAATGCTTTATATACTCAGTGCACAGCACCAGGTAGGAGCCTTATGTCTCCAGAACCACCTTAACAGTTGTTGAGTTGTGTGTCTGAAAATGCTGTTCTTTTTGCATTTGTTGCTTTCGTGTCAGCTTTAATGAGTGTGGCCATTCTCCTCTGACCCATCTGATTAACAAGGTGTTTTCTAAGCAGCAAAACTGCCAGTGACTAAATGTTTTTCTATTAATCACACCATTCTCAGTATATTTTCGACACTGCAGTGTACGTGAAAATACCAGGAGGGTTGCCATTTCTGAGGTGCTAAAACGACCACACATCACATCAACAATCACGCAGTTTCAGAATTTGCCATTTGGAAAAGCAGGCTGCTTGCTTTGAGGTTACATTTTAGTAGATTGTGGTTAAAAATAAATCATCGGCATTATTATAAACAACTGAAATATGCACAAATTATACATATGCATCATATATATGTACACTTTTAAAATTCATATTCGTCACAGCAACACATGAGTGTCAAACCATAGTCCTGCCTTAATCACTTACTCTTTGTAAGTGTGTAAACCTTGGATAATGACCTTAGCCTATATAGAAAATGGAAAAATGAGAACAACAGAGGTAGCCTACTGCTAATTCACTGTGGTGGCAAGGTCAGCTGAAAACTAACAAGCACAGTAAGTCTTTCTTGCATAAAAATCATGGCCAGCATCTGTGCTTTGTGGAACTTAGCAAAAGCTAAAAGCAAAACATAAAAACCTTTCACAGATGCTGAGCAAATGAATGTGTGCAACTTTTATGGTGGAATAGGTTTTAAGTTATGCTGACAGTGGTTGGAGCTGTCAAATCAAACACTTATCAAATAAAAGAGCAGTGAGAGTAGGAGAAGTTTCAGTGGAAGGCTACCTGTCCAATCTGCCCTCCATTCTAAGGAAAGTGGATTTTTTTCCATTCATCTTGTGACAAGACCAACATATAGTAGGTTCCTATATTCACACTTCTTAATTGTGATGTATGAATAGACAATGGCTAGGAAAACTATTCATCCACACACAGTACCATGCAAAAGTCTCAAGACAAGTAAAATGTTTACATCTATTTATCTGGGAAGTAAGTGTATATTTGGTCCAAAATAAAAAACAATTTAACATTAGAATATACAAAAATGTACAATAGCACAGTATTTTAAAAAATAATCTTTTCCAATGAATTTCTCCAAAAAGTAACATACTTTGACAGACATAATATCAGTTTTACAGCAACATGAAAATTGTTTAAAAAAATAAATTTCACTGCCTCAGACTTTTGCACATATTATATTTTGTAGTCAACACAAACCATGATAGACAAATTGGGGGTTTCAAGATTACAGAATAACGCTTCACTTTGACCAGAAACATTTTGTGTTCAGTAGCTTACGTACATGTTACAATGATAAAGGTTACTGAATGGTTATTGTGCTCGGGACACAGGCTGAGATTATAGCTGTGGTAAAAATGTACTGTTTATGTTTGCAGATAATAAGTGTGAAACATTAAATTCCACTGAATATAATTATGTTTTCATTGTACTCCACCTATCCATTCATCTTCCAACAGGTCACACTGTATTCCATTTATGTATTTAAAACTGGCACAGTGGCTTAGCGGGTAGTATAGTATCTTAAGAATTTAAATCCTGCCTCTGTGTGTGTGGAGTTTGCAGGTTCTCCCCATGTCATTGGCATAAGTAAGGTATGTTTAACTTGCCCATAGATTAAGACTGTGTATGTGTTTATGACCTGTGACAGACTGGCATGCTATTCATGGTGTACTCCAGCCTGGCAGCCTAGTCAGGTCCAGTCCCCCTGTAGCCCTCACCAGGATAAATGGTGAGATGATGGATGGATGTTCTATAAAAGGCCACAAATTCGAAGAGAAGCACGCCCATCATCATAATTACAAGCCAGTCAATATCAAGGCATCAGACATGACACACACACACACACATATATACACACATATATATTTATATATATATATTTATACATTTTTCTTTCCTAAACACCTCCCACACAAGCAATAAACGTGAGAGGCCTCCAGAGAAGTTCTCATATTGAGCAGCATGACAACAAAATCCATTAAACACTAGAAAGCCTTATTGGCTTTACATGAGACAGCTTCTCCGTTTGCTGCAATTTTTTACGCCCAATCTCTTCCACAGCCTCTGTATTTCCCACACACACACCAAGCAGTAATTGTCCCTAATACCGCTAATTACCACAAAAGTCCATCACGTTTGGTGGAAAAAAATTAACCAGATGATGTTGGAATGATGACAGTGTATTTTCCAGGCACCCTGTCACCCCGCCCCCCCCCCAAGAAAAAAATCTAATCCCTACTCCTCCCACATACAAGGCTCATTTTCCTCATTTTTCATACTCTTATACTACCCATATTATACCGCGGTATACGGTATTTTGACAGCATTTTCAAAAACAATCCTATTCCATCATCTTGGTGGAGAGGTCCCCCAAGACAAAAAAAATTCTCTGACAAGATAACGGACTGCTGTGCCTTTACATTTTTAGAATATTGAGAAGATTATCTTGCAACCCCTCCCAATTATGTAGCACCCCACAGGATGAGAACCACGGAGCTGTACAATGGTACTGGCAAGTTTGAAAAACTACTTTTAGATTTCCTGTGTTTTCTGAGTCACCCTTCCCTTCCTTCGCTGGCACCTAGCGATGCTGCTTCGGTTCCGAGGGGCATTTGTCGCTACATAAACTGAGATGTAGATCTCATCCATATAACGTTTCTCATGAAGTGGCAATAACATTAAATGAAGGACCATAAGAGATTAATATTCTTTTAGAGTTACGTACGTTCACAATGTCAAATGTCTTCTGAAGTCACCCTTCCCTCTGCTGGCACTAAGTAGTGTTGCTTCATTTTTCATGCAATTTGCCAAAAAATTTGATACAGATCAGGTCCAAATCCTCCACTGTATAATGAGTCTGCTAAGTTTAAAAAAGACCTTTCAAATACTTTTGCAGTTATCATGCTAACTGGATAAGTGCCTGAGGCTGTCCTTTTCTTTGCTATCACTATGTGGTACTGCTTCAATTCAGAGGAAATGTATCTCAAAATTTGAGCAGTTCCAGTTCATCACCCATACAACGCGTCTGCAAAGTTTGAAAAATATCCATCAAATTCTTTGAGTTATTGCGCTAATGGGATCGAGGGGCTGAAACTGCCCTTCTCTTTGCTATCATTATGTGGCACTCCTTCAGTTTTGAGGTAATCTGTCTCCATGTTTAATCAATTTCAGTTCGCCATAAAATGCCGCTGCAAAGTTTTAAAAAGATTTGTCAAATACTAACACAAATGTACCTGTTGCAGCAGCAGAGCAATTCCAAAACCATATAATTTCTGAAATTGCAAAAATATGTTTATTAGAGAAAAAAAAAGTAGAGAGGGGAGGCAGCACAAGGAAAAAAGTTTCACTGACTCTTCAAGGGAATATGACAGAAATAATAGTTTAAATAACAATAATAGTAATAATAATAATAATAGTTTTTTTTAAAGTTAAAAAAAAAAAATCCTTCCTCTTGTTAAGTGTTTGCTTAGTGAAGAAGTTGAAAAGACCCACTGAAAACATAAAAAAAGAGTTATTTATAACTGTTTTGTGAGACAGTTGAGATTCTGGGGTCTCTCTCTGAATTCTTGGTGGCATCACTATTCTTTCCTCTCCCATTCCTTTCCCAGGAAACTTCTTAGAATTGCCTCAGCAAGAAATTGCTTTTAGAGGTTGGTTCAATTGTTTTTTGATTGAAAAAATAAAGTAATGAAACGAATTCTTTCCCAAATCTCTGCAATACCCTTTCTGAGATAGAGACTCCCTTGGTTGATTTTGGAAATGCAAAGAAAATATATTGGATTGACATAATTTTTTATTTACACTACCAAAAAGTATACTGCATATCATAATGCAGATAAGTCCTGATCTTCAGTGCCCAAAAAATTAAGACGTTATAAAACATTTCATAATGTTGGTTTTCATCACAGTGATTTTTCATCACTGTGACAGTGGCTTATCAAGCTTGTTCACACACTCAGATGAGTGTACCTAAGAACATGGGTTTAGCTCTGTTAACAGGCAAATGGAAAACACCACAGCGAGGCACATCTAATGTTATTTGGTCTTTGTTATCTATATATTATTTATGTACAAAATATGGCAACCTTTACTATTATTTGTTGATGCGCATGCCAAACTTTGATGCTGTCTAATTAAGAGGCAATTAAATTATTAAGTTGTGATTATTATATTCCATGACAAACATATCTAAAGATGTGATAGTACAATGAAATAGCAATGCAAATAAAGGGAAGAAAAATATGGATTTTAACTGCTCTGAAAAAGGAATATCAATAGCCAAGAAATATAAGCGTTGATAAAGAACAAAGAACTACGTATTAGAATCTTGTTATAACTGTAAATGTATGCAGAATACTGACTCTAAATCATCAATTATCAGTGTTTCCCTGGTTGTATTATTATTATTATTATTATTATTATTATTAGCAGCGTTATTCATGATTAATAATAATCATAATAATAATAGTTTGCTGATCCCCATGGGGAAAATCTCTTTTCACCTGCCCCATGAGGCTCTCCATGACACACATGTAGGTGAGAGCAGGCTTGGCAGCAAAGGGCAGCCACCCATAGCGGCCCCCATGGAGCTGGGAGTTACAGGCCTACAGGCGTGACTATTCTGCCAAGGCCGGGCTCAACCAGTGACCATCCAATCACAGGCACAGAGGCTTAAGCCCACTGAGCCACACAATGCCCTCACTGGATTTGTTGGAGCAAGAGACATCAAAGAACAAATGCTGATAATTTTCTGATAACGCAAAGAAATGTTCAGCCGGAATAGAAGGCATTCTCATCCTGTTTTTGTTCAATTCACACAGTACTGGTTCACTTCATCAGCTCTCCCTGCTAGCTTGGAGGCTACAGTGCATGTGAACAGCAGCAGGCAAGCTATAGATTGTGCAACAGAGTTTGCTTTGCATTTAATTGATGGCCTGCCAGGACAGACTGACTAAAACATCAGATGTGGGTATGAAGGATTTCTTTTGTACCAAATGAAATATTAGCCGTAATACATAGAAGCTTAATGGTCTACTTTCTTAGGAGGCCATTTCTGGCAAAACATATAACATAACTACATGCTGAAGTTACCTGTCTGCTGTGAACAACTCAGTTTCCAAAAAAGCTGGGACACAGTGTAAAATGTAAATAACCAGAATGCAATGATTTGCAAATCATATAAACCCATACTTAATTGAAAAAAGAACACAGACAACAGATCAAATGTTGAAACTGATTTTTTTTTGTTTTATAGCAAATATATGCTCAATTTGAATTTGATGCCAGCAACACGTTTCAAAAAAGTTGGGACAGGAGCAACAAAACACTGGAAAAGTTGTGTAATGCTAAAACACCTGGTTGAATATCTCACAACTAATTAGGTTAATTGGCAACAGATCAATAAGATGATTGGGTATAGAAATCGCTCTACGCAATGGACACGGCTGAAAACCAATATTGGATAGCCGTGATCTTCGGGTCCTCAGGCGGCACTGCATTAAAAACCGACAATTCTATAGTATAAATCACTGCATGGGCTCAGGAACACTTCTGAAAACCACAAATGCAGGAAGAAACACTACCATGCAAAGACGAAATCAAGTTTGTAAACATAACTAATATAAAAGAACAGACAGATAGGGAATATGCTGATAGTGTAATGGATAATTCATTAATTAAAACTATGCAAAATAACAGAGACTAATTCTAAAATAGTACAACCATGGTTCCCACTGAAAAGATTCTTTTAAATAAGCTCTAAAAAGCAGGTGTGATTTTTCTCTTTGCTCCAAGAGCTTGCTGGAATTATTTAACGCACACAGGAGACTTGTGTGGTTCCAGAAAGCAAGTCTGCACTGTTCGCATGTGAAGAACTAGATGCATCACAAAAGACTAACAGAGAACACAAGGCTATGCAAATAATGCAAGTGGTGGGGGAGTCCGTTGCATTGTCATTGGTGAAGGTTAAATGTCTGAGTATTCCAAAAGGATTATTTAAAATACTGGAGCATAAGCTATAAAAATAAAAATAGCAATAAGGGAATGGGGGAAAAAACTCTATTACAAAATAGAGTGAACTACTAAAGGAACCAAAATCTCAGATCCAAGCCTGTCCCAAGAGGAATTAATCAGTTCTCACTGATGAAAAGTATAAATAATTTGGATTGGTTGATATTTAAAAGTAACAGAATACATGACAGAACTATTTCAGATGACAGTAAAGAAGCCCTACCAGTAAAGTTCTATTGCAGTACACTGGACTAATACATACAAATCTGCGTATGTGTCTGTCCCCATAGTTTCTCCTCAATCAATGGTTTCTCAGACGCATTTTGTGATATTGTTTTCCAATACCCCATTATTCCTCTGCACCTGAAAGACATCTGCAGTAATCAAAAGCACACTCATTTCTTCCCTTAAGTGTGAAGCATGTGTGTGCCACTATTGTGGGTGTATTTGATATGAACTCATTCTCAATATTTAGAAAAATGTTGGCTAGGCTCAACTAATAGGAGCACAAACTGGAGCAGGATGTGAACTGGTGAATGATGATATATCCTGGAGAACCTTACTATAAATCACTGTGTCAACTTATCCCTTTTCCTTCCCTTAATCTGATAAAATAAGATGGGATCTTTGTATACTGCTAAAACATGCCAATATATCTGTTGAGTTTAATCATAATATTTGTGTGATAATAAAAAAAAATTTAACGGGCACTTAAGTTTGGTCCCTGTGGGCCAACATTACTTGTATTATGTGTGGGGAATGCCACGTTTCAACCCAAACTGCACATAGTACGACCAGAAACTGTTGTGATGACAACAATGTATTCCCCAGACAATCCCATCATCTCTCCCCCATCTAATACCTATTTCTCCCATAGCCCCCAATGACAATTTTTAACCCCCTCACACACACACACACACCACTGTTGCCCTTCCCCTGGCCATTAAGCAGCATAGCTTCAATTTTGGTGCAACTGTTCTCAAAAATGGCCCAGATTTTGACCCATACAATGCTTCTGCCAAGCTTCTGTGCCAAGATCTGTGTTAAACAGAGTTATTGTGTTCATGAGGTCAAATGTCTTCAGCAGTCACCCTTCCCTCTGATGCAATTTGTCTTAAAAACTAAACACTACCTGATCAAGACCTATGCAATGCGTCTGCAAATGTTGAAAAAGTTCTGTCAAATACTTTTTGAGTTACTGTGGTAATACAATCTGAGGCTGTCTATCGCTTATATCATTATTCTTTAATTTTAGTGCAATTTGCCTCAAAATTTGACCACTTCCAAGCTTCATTGATCCCTGGGGAAGATTCTGGTGCATATAGTAGCAAGAACATACAAGACTAACATATATATTGTGCCAAACAGACAATGTACAAAGACAGAATACATGGCGCACAGTGCCGGACTGTCTGCGATCCTGAATGTTCATACTCCTAGCTCCAAATCGCCAGGCAACCATGAATTTTGACATCAAGCCTAGGGTAATGCTGTACAGCCAAGCCGCTCTTAAAAATTACATTTATGAAGTATATTTAGGATGTTAAAGAATGAATAGGAATTTTAAAAAACTTTTAAAAATTTCGTAAAACTAACTATGCACTATGTACTTACAAAATGCAAGGCAGGGTTAATAGTGTTAATGAAAACATTTCCATAAACTGAAATAAGATATGAAAATAAAAACTATAACTAAACAGCTATATATATTAATTCCAAAACCAACTGGGATAAAATAAAAAAATTAAAATACCATTGTTACCATTTTAAAATACTATTTAACTAGAGTAATGATTTATTTATCTTTGGGCCTCTTGTGCAATGCACTGAACTAGGGCTGTGCGATATGATGATATACCAGATGGCAAAAAAAAAACGTCTAGCATTTCATATTACGCTCTATCGTTTATTTCGTGGTGTCGCAAAATACACTGTTTAAGGCAACATTTTTTCATCATTTGGGTGACAGTTTTGCAAGGTTACATGCCACCACATGGGATGTGGCACTTGTACAGAAGTTTTTATTGGACTTTATTATTTGTAATCCACTGAAGACAATCCACAAATACGTACCATGATCCACAAATATTGAACCATCCACAATTGTGTTACATTTGTGACTTTGCTCCTATTGATTTGTGGATTGTCATCCAGTTTGGAGCCCCTAAGAGGTCAGGGTGAGAAAATATTAAACGAAATAGTTTTGTATTCACTTGCAATAGTTTTGCCATCCCACTACCCTTGCCCACTTGCTATTTGCTGCGTGACAGCAAGGATAAACCTAAATAATGCTGACACGTCCGGTGAAGTGTGCGTTAAGTATTAAACTATGGGGGACAATGTAACTTTAATATTACGTCTTTTATATGTATTCATTAATAATTACACTGTGTCCATTCACTGCCAGTGACTTTAAGAAAGACAGCTGGGCTATTGAATGTGAAGTGCATTCACGCAAACATTGAAATATATTGCAAATATTGATAACTGGAACCGGAAAACTGGATATAAAGCTAATTTTACTGCGGTGTTGGAGTTATGGTTTAAACTCGGGTTCCTGGAATATTTCAGTATAGATCCGCATATCCCCACATACATCATCAAGCGAGAACACAAAAATCCATAAATACGAGGTGCAGCCATGAAATATATCGTTAACGGCATTTGAGATGACTTATATTAGGGTATGAGATTTTGGTTATAATCACACAGCACTAGATCCTCATATATATAAAATGTATAAGACCCATTATGGTCAAATGTCATCTGCAATCACCCTTCCCTATTGCTCCAACTTAGTGGTGCTGCTTCAAATTTGTGTTTGTGTTGATTTTTCTGCAATTAATACTGCAATATTTCTAAAGCAAAAATGTTGAAAATCCAAAAATAATCTATAGCCAAACAGAACTTATTATCTACCAACAGTTTGTCAAATAAATTGATAGTGTTGCCAAGACAGAGCAATGCCGACAAATCACTTTTGCTCAATATCATCTCTATGGAATTAAAAATATTCATTAGTTCTTAAAAAACGTCGAGTTTTCTGCTAGCCACTGATTTAAGGTACAGTAAAACCTTGGATTGCAAGTAAATTGTTCTGCGAGTGTTTTGCAAGATGAGCAAAATTTTTAAATAAATTTTAACTTGATAAATGAGCGAGGTCTTACAGTATGAGCAGTGCGTATACGCTTTGTCTGCCAGTACCACCGGAATAAGGCTGTAGCAGTGCAAGCGATGAATCTGTTTAATGACAATGCAATGTCACATTTCCACGAAATCTTCAAAAGGAAGCAAAAGCAACTGTCATTGGATAGGTTCCTTGTTAGAGTGGCACAAAAAGAAAAAGATTTCAGTGAGCCAACAGATTCCGTTAGTTATAATGAAAGTCGTCCTACAAACTAACCCTCCTCCTCTCCTCTCTCTCGTTTCCCTCATACCAGCCACGATTCTTTTCAAAGGTAAAGTGCAGGTTAATTTATTTTATGTATTTTTACTTTATATTTTGTATTAATCATTTTCATATGAAAATTTTTGGGTTGTGGAACAAATCATCTGAGTTTCCATTATTTCTAATGGGAAAATTCGCTTTGATATGCGAGTGCTTTGGATTAGAAGCACGTTTCCAGAACAAATTATGGTCGCAAACCAAGGCACCACTGCATATTCCTAATGTCTTTTTTTTCTGGGGCTCTACATCGGTAAGCCAAAGCATTATGACCGCCTCCAAATGATGTGAATAATGTTGACCATCTTGTTAAAAGCGGCACGTCAAAGTCTGGGATATATCAGATGGTTAGTCAACATTCAGTACTAGTAGTCGATGCATTTAATACAAAAGAAATGGGCAGGGATAAAGACCTGGATGACTTTGATAATGGCCAAATTGTTAAAGCCAAAGAACTGGATATCTGTTGTGTATCCATTAAGTATCTGCTTAACGGCAAGGCTTGTGGGGCGCTTATGCCATTGTGAATACCTCCTGATGGTGGTCCGAAAATAGGAAAAACCATGACCTGCTGTCAGGGTGTTGGGAAACCAAGACTCATCAATGTGGGATGTGAACGAAGGCTATCCCATGTGATATGAATCAAGTGCAGGGCTACTATGGCACAAATCACTAATCATTTTAATGATGGTCATGGAAGTAATGTGTCGCAATTGTACTTGTACTTTGTACTTGTCTGTCCAAAGCATCCCACATATACTCGACACGTACCCAACTATTCACATGGTGCAACAGACAGTGGGATTCATCTCAACAGGTGACATTCTTCCATTGCGCCAAGGTCCAGTACTGATGCTTTTTGCCCATTGTAGGTGCTTTCAGTGGTCGACCAGGACCCATATGCTATTTATATTAAGAAATATTTTTTTAATGTTTTACTTTATATATTTATATAAATGATACATGACATTTCAAGCCTTAAAGTGCATCCCTCATGGCAGGGGAGGAAAGGAAAGGAGGAAAGGGGAAAGAAGACATCTTTGTAACCATGCAAGCAGTAAAAATGCTTCATAAACAAAGGCTTCTTCAGCAAGGCCCAGTCACGAGGGAGGTAAAGCGCTGGACCACCCAATCAGAAGCCACGTTACAGGATCGATGACGTAGACTGGGACATGTTCTGGTCATGTGCAGACGACGTTGACGAGTTTGCAGACATAGTGGATAGTTTTGTTAGCATGCTTGCTAATGATATTATCCCCACTGCAACGGTAAAG
>JAODLD010000113.1:26086927-26098051 GCA_026781065.1 Mormyrops boulengeri
CCTTTCCTTCAGAACTTCGTCATGGCATGGATTCAACAAGGTGCTTGAAACATTCCTCAGAGACTTTGGTCTATGTTGTCAGGATGGCATCATGTAGTTGCTGCAGATTTGTCAGTCACATCTTCATGGTATGAATCTCCCATTCCATCATTGCTCACAGGGAAGATGGTGGCGCAGTAGGTAGTGCTAACGTTCGGCAACTGGAGGGTTACAGGTTCGAGCCCTGGTTCCTCCCATCAAAGTGTCCTTGAGCAAAACATTGAACCCCAAATTGCTCCGGGTGTGCAGGTTGGCACCTTGTATGAATGGGTGAATGTGAGGCATGAATTTGTAAATCGCTTTGAGTACTCGTTAGGGAGTAGAAAAGCGCTATATAAATGCAGTCCATTTACCATTTAGGTGCTTTATGGAATTAAGACTTTGTGACTGTGGAGGCCATTTAAGTACCGTGAACTCTTTGTCAGGTTCAAGAAAACAGTCTGAGATGATGTGAGCTTTGTTACATTCTGCATTATCCTGCTGGAAGTAGCCATTAAAAGCTGAGTACACTGTGGTCATAAAGGGATGGACATGGTCAGCAACAATACTCAGGTAGGCTGTAGTATTTAAATGATGCTGAAATGGTACTTAGGGGCTCAAAGCGTGCCAAGAAAATATTCCCCACACCATTACACCACCACCACCAGCCTGTTAGTTGATGATACAAGGCAGGACGGATCCATGCTTTCATGGTGTTTATGCCAAATTCTGACCCTAGCATTTGAATGTCGCAGGAGAAATCGAGACTCATCTGACCAGGCAACGTTTTTTCCCAATCCGACATTGTCCAATTCTGGCGAGCCAGTGCCCACTGTAGCCTGTTTCCTGTTCCTAGCTAACATTAGTCTTCTGCTGCAATAGCCCATCTGCTTCGAGGTTCAACGTGGTATGCATTCAGAGATGCTCTTTTGCATATCTTGGTTGTAACAAGTGGTTGTATGAGTTACTACTGATGCCTCTCAATCAGCTTGAACCAGTCTGGCCATTATTCAAGAAGGCATTTTCACCCAGAGAACTGCCACTCACTGGATGTTATTTCTTTTTCAGCCCATTCTCTGTAAATACTGGAGATGGTTGCGCAGGAAAATCAGATCAGAAGTTTCTGAAACAATCATACTAGCCCGTCTGACACCAACAACCATTCCACCTTCAAAGTTACTTAAATCACATTTTGTCCCCATTCTGGTTTTTAATGTGAACATTAAGTGAAGCTCCTAAACCTGCATATGCATGATTTTATACACTGTGCTGCTGACATGTGATTGTCTGATTAGATATATGTGCTTCAACAAGCATTTGAACATTTGTACCTAATAAAGTAGCCAATGAATGTATCTAGGAAAGAGATGTATAGGCAGTCATAATTAGCACATATAAAGAAAATTAAAACCCTAGAATTAACCCTAGAATTTAGAGAATTAACATATAAAATGCAATAATGTATAAATCTTTCCACTACAGCTGTTTTTCATCTGATCTATTCTTTCTAAAAATAACCCACTGAAGGGTCTTAGAGACTCATTTGTTCCCAGTTTAACAACAGGGAGCTAATTTGCTTAAAGAAATATCAGGAAAAATTCATAATGAGCCAAACCAATGTGGAGCTGGGATTGTTCCTAAATCCCCAATACTGATACGGGAACACAAAAGCCATGAAGATATATGAGACACAAGGGAAAATCTGGTACATTGACTGGTTTTCCTTTTCTCATCTCCCCCTTCACTCATACTCAGGCTAGCTCCATTTGAAGAGACAGACCTGTGATAAACTACTTCACGCTCAGGGGTCAAACAGCTGTGACCTGAACCAGCCTCATTGCAGACAATAGGCCTGGTTTCTTAATTGCTATACCACCTGCTACCATACTAAATTTGGGAAATGGACTATTAGGGCAAGACTCTTGTTCCAGAGTACAACTGCGAAACTGCAGCCACGACCATGCTGGACAATATTGCGAACAAAATTTCTCATTCAACCCATAAAACTACCAAGCTAAGACAACACTAAATTTGCAGGAGTGACACTCTGGCCATATATCGTACAAAGCAGCAAACTAAGTATCAGCTAAAGCTCCCTTGGCATAAAAAAAAATTCTCAATGTTCCCCGTTGATTTATGTCACCACCTAATTCTTCTCGCGTCAGACGCTCTCTCTCCCAAAGCCAATGGAAACATTTAAAAAGGTCTCCTTCAACCCATTCAAATCTGACAAATCATATTCAAATGTAACATTTACCCCTTATAAATACCTCATGATTCCCAGAAGCTTGGAGACAAAAGTCATATTTGAATCCTTGACAGCAAACTGTCAAAGAGGCATCAATTAGCTTGGCTCTGGTGGTCTAATGTCCCCAGATGGACTGGACAGCTATGACCTTGAACTTCCTGCTCACAGTGCTGGCAATCAGCTGGCCTCATCCTCCTACATGTTTATACAGCATGGAAGAAAGATGACGTACAAGTACCTTCTGAAGTATTACTTTGACATTTATAAAAATCATAGTAGTACGGAATTTTGGCTACACGGCAGCAAGGAAAATTAAGTTTATTATTTATTAAACTATAGGGCAAACCCCAATTACAAATCAGGTTCAATAATAATACTAATTAAAGTAGATAATAAGGTTTAGATATTGTGGAACAAACCTACTACAGTGGAAGAAGCTTGGCAAAGAAAATCTACAGAAAAGAGTATGATGCATAAAAACTTAAACTAAAACTAAATCTGCAAACAAGTAATACATTTGACCATATTAACATTTAATAAATCAGGTTACAGCACAATTTATCATAATAAATTTGACCCGCAATAAAATATGCATTGCAGGTTTTTTTCACCTCAAAAGACAAGGGATTTTACTATCTTTAATACACTGTTCATAAAACCAGATATCAGTTAACAATGTGTTTATTTTTGGGGTACCTTCAGGTACAACCTCTGGAATCCCAATCTCACCACCACCTTAAATTAATAAATGAGATAATAAACTGAGACTGCCACGCAAAAATAAAGCTGTACCACAAAACACAAAAGAAAATTGCAATTAGCAACTGAGAAAAATAATTTGAAAAGGTTTCATAACAGTTAGTGACCACGGTGTTACAATCAAACTTCTTATGTAAAAGACAAAAGTTCCCACTTAAAATTCCACACCACAAGCACTTCACTGGCTGGCTCTTTGCTAGAATGACTTTATCGCCAAGAGCAAACACATGTTCCAGCATTCAGGCCTGGCCATCTCTCAGATCTCTCCAAATGTCAACACTGTGACCTTCCCCACCCCCCTCCCCCCCCATCTCAAGACACCATTGCCTTTTGCGAGCTCGTCATCTCTGGACCCAGACAGCAAACACCAGGACCCATGGAGCGTCTGAGCAGCCAAATATCAGACCCCGCTTGAGGGTAGCTACTTCAACTGACAGTCAGATGGCTCATGAGTGGCAGCTGAGGTACGCTAAATGCTAATGAATTTCTATGAAAAGGTCTCACCACCAGGGACATGCCGCTTGGAGGAAGGTTTACGTAACCTTCACCATGGCACTAGCCCCTGACATAGGAGACTTCACTGCTTGACAGCATGCACATATGATGATACTTTCGGCTGTCAAATATTCCTGCTCTTACATGCACCCTTACGCTCAAAATTAGGGTTGCAAATGGGTGGAAAAATGCTGGTATATTTTGGGAATATATAATGCACCGCCAACTGGTGCTCATATTGGAAAACTCAGTTGTTACTGCAATACTTTTGATTTTGACTTTTTACCACTTACACACCACATGAAGTCTACAGCACATGAAGTGAAAGGCCAAACTACACCAAGTTCTTTTTTTGTTGTTTTTTTGTCTTAAAAGTAAAATTAAACTGCAAAAAATGGATATATAATGTTCAGAAAAGTAGTCAGCTACCCCATCAAGTAATCCATTCTTGCTAGCAAGCTTGCAGCTAACTGATGTCACTAACGTTTTAGTGGTTTATTCAGTGATGATGTAATCGACATCCACCTAGTGGAAGGGTCTTTGCTCATCCAAAGCTTTGACACTGGTTGCAGCAATCATCTTACAAATCCTTCCAATATCAGCTGCTTCTGAGCGCTAGTGTCTAATTGGCAATATACACACAAAAGTAGGCTCACAAATGTACAGCTGGAGAAACTGTTGGCAATTGGAGCAAACGTGAGGCTCTTTAAGCCTGACCCCGACCCTTGTGACACCTCAGCTGATGTGGACACCGACTCTGAGGGTGCGGATTCTGACTCTGATTGAGCATTTATGACTTTGAGCCAGATGTTCTAGATTGAAAAACACTGACTCTCACCATAAAGCCTTATGCTTCTCACCATGGGTTTATGTTCAATAATGTTATCAAGGGAAATGTGTTTGTATTCAGTAAAGTGCTAAGTTAAATACAAGTCTTCCACAACTCTCTCTTACTAATATACATAGTTTTTGTATGTTTGACAACTGTGCATATACAGAAAAATATAAATTCCCCAATATTCACTAATAATTTCCCCAATAAATTCCCAAGGAAAGTTTCTGAATATTCCTAGAATTTGCCTCCCTACTCAAAATGCCTTTGTAAGTGTCAGTTTTATTATTTTGTAGAGCATGGTGACTTAGTGGTTATCACTATGGCTTTACATCTCCAGGGATGTCAGTTCAATCCTTTTTCCAAAAAGTGCGGTTTTCCATCCACAGTCCAAATAAAGGCAGTTAGGGGAACTAGTGTCTCAAAAATGCCTGAAAACAGTATGTGCTGTGCTGTGCTGGACTTACCTTCAAACAGGGTATCCTGTACGCAGTGACCCCTGAGGTGGCTGCGGGCTCACTGTGACCCCGGATAGGCTAACCACTTATGGAAGCTGGGTGGATGTGTATTTTTATTTCATTTTTCTGAAAGAAAATATTACTTAGGATATAAATTATTCATATGCCAAATGTAACTGGGTGACTGACTAACTACTAGAGATAATTACATTTGTAACAGAGGCAATGTGAAGAAACTGATTTTGCCAAATACTGTACAGTATATCCCACATGCATTGAAAATGAGAAACTTCCCATAATCAGTCACAAACTCATGATTCAAGTGCAATTTAAAAAAGTCAGGAGGGTGAAATTATATTTTATTATTGAGATAAAAGTTATTCAGTAAAGAGCCCCTAAAAGGCGTATCGGAAGTGAACCTCAAAAAATGCAAATAATATTGAAATTAATGAATTTCCACCTTAGAAATAAATTTCCCTCTTATAAATGATATAGGAAGATACGTAAAGGACAGCATAAATAATACGGAAAAATGATTCCTCGATTGAACCACAAGTATGAACAGACGAGAAATTGCTGTAGTAACATCTCTGGAAATACTTTCAACTTTACCATAAAACAACAGAAATGACACATTCCACGATGTACGCTTGAAGCACCCGTACCCATTTCACAACATAAAGCTACGTGTTTGTTTCACCGAGCCTCGACTTCTCCAGTTAACACAGACTGACAGCTCTGGATGCGGACACACAGCATGCTTCTGGCACAGTGCGGCGAAGGATTTGCTTCTCCTCATTAACGGGCCTGCGATGATCACCTCTCAGCGTCTTGCCCTTGTCAGACGCAAGTTTTATGGTGTGGCCTTCAAGACAACACAGTTTCCCTTCTTAAAAGATTCACGTAATACAAACTGAAAGGTTACCTATCACCCCCCACTCTCTTACAACTACATTGTAGTTTAGGAACTGCAAAACACTGATTTGCTTTCTGCCTTCAGCATGAGAAGGTAATTCAGAGGCAGTTGGCTGGATATTTATCTGGTCAAATTCACACTATGCTGTCAGCACAACATGATGGAGGTTGGTCAAGTCTTAAACATTATTAAACCTTATTGCATGATTTATTATTTTTGCAAAGCACCTCTGTGCAAGTTAGTTTAGACGGTTTAAGCTCACCAGCAGAATACACTGAAGAATTTTCAAAAGTCCGGTTTGATTCTTTGGTGAATACTACAGCAGTGCAGATCCACTCAGTCACGAACATCTAACATCATTGTCCCATATTCAGTAAGCCGACATGTTACTCCTCAGACTCATAAGCTCTAGTACACGTATGACAAATTCCTAAAGAACTGCAGGGAACGTTTTTCCAAACGGAAGACAAGGAACCACGAGAGACAACTAGGCAAATGAAACGAGAGAGAAAGAAGTGAGAATATTCAATTTGCCAGTTCTTACTGAAGAGCTTCGGCATTACATTCGATATTCATCCATATTTCCAAGTCAGATACAAACTAATGACGCACTAAAATTTCGGCAATCGAAAATAAATCGGCCGAAAAAGTAAAAAATTTTATTTTCGGTTTCAGCCAAAATCACCGACTGAAACTGTGATGTTTAAAACTAGAGCCACCTGCATTTTTTTACCTCATTTAACCAGCGGCAAGGTACTGAGGCGCCTCTTCTTTCCGCTAACGGGCCATTGTGTTTCCCTAACATTTGTCCATCAAGAAAATAATGGGAGAGTCAGTAATCCTGACAGCTGCAGAGTTGCTGCTACCCCCCAAAAAGACATTAAACACATTATAAATACATGTTTATGTTATACATTTACTTTCGCTTTGTATTCCTCATCTGCCACTGGGGAAAACGACTCAATTCCAGTTGACAAACACACTCAAAATAAAATTAAAAGTGGTATATGTGTGGGAGTTGTTCAAAAAAAGCCAAAGACATGTATGGACTGCGTGTATCATTTGATTTGCTTTGTTTATTGCAATGGGTTTTATGTAGGCCTAATATCTAAGAACATTTCAATAAAAACACACTTTTTAAATTAAGTGTTTCAACAGGGTTAAAGTGTACAAAAATAATGTTGCTTTATACAGTTCTTAAAACTGCATTTATCCATTTCAACATCAAAGAAAGTTTGTATCTTACAAAATCTTTTCAGCTTTACAGTTTCATGACAGGAGCCACTCTATTAGTAACATTGAACCTTTTTTGGTATAGGGCAGGGGTGGGCAATCTCATCCACAAAGGGCCAGTGTGTATGCCGGTTTTTAGGATAACCTTTAGGTTAGCTGTTCAAACCCAGGGGTGAGGACTCTTAAACCAATAAGTCCCCTAATTAGTAATCTAATTCTAATTGTAATCTAATTCTAATTGTAATCTAATTCTAATTAGTAATCTAATTCTAATTGTAATCTAATTCGGGAGTTGCAGCAAAAACCTGCACACACAACAGCCCTTTCTGGATAAGACTTCCCAGCCCTGATTTAGGGTGTTAGTGTTAATAACAGCAACGAGTCTAATAGCACATTAGCGAAAACCAAATGGCTTCATATGCATATGAATATTTTACTTATTGCTTGCCAGCTAAAGGAGGCTGACGTCCATCATTTGTTTTTTTTTTTGTTTTTTTTTTTAGTTTCTTTTAATTGATAAGCTCAAAAGCAAAATTAATTGAATACATTAATATGAACAAATTGGTGCATAAAAGAGCAAGTAAATCCCCATAGTTTATTTCGGTTTTGGAATTCGGGCAAAAGAAAATAGATTTTGGTTTCAGTGTTTCGGCAAAAAAAATCATTTCAGTGCATCAATAATACAAACTAAAGATCATAAATTGTGATTTTTGCTCACAATATTGTGACTTTTCAAAAACAATATTCAGGTGAAATCTGAAAATTCCTCATTGATTGATTGGGAAGGCGTTGTTCACCATCACCTTTCTACATTTAAATGATACGAAAATGAGAAATTTTGATCAACTGTCAATAAGGAACATTACTTGATAGCACAGATCACATCACAGAAATGAGCACGATTCCAGCCAATCAAATAGTCTTAAGAACGGACAACCTAGGCCCAGCAAACGCACAGAAAACTTGATTTAGTGGAGCACAGCACATGCTGCTCTTTTGGCATCATGGAAGAGGTGAGTGCTCCCTCAGGACACTTCCAGGGTCAGTGAGGAAATGTTGTGGAAAAACAAGGCAAAAAAGGTGTCAGTGGTGTGGCAGAACTTTGGAAATTTAAAGTCCAACACAATATACTGATGCTGCGTACTGTAAACTTTGCCAAAATCTGGAAAAACAATAAACTTATTTCACCACTTGAAGCACCATCCTCCAGTTGAATACGCAGAATGCAAGCACTTACAGTCAGGCACCAGCAAGTAGGGTTTCCACTTTCAATCTGTAGAAATATGGGTTAAATCGTGTCCCGTACTGGTTAAATATGTGGCATAACGTTTTACTTTTCACTATGGGATGAGTGACAGCTGTAATCTAAAAGGGAATTTTATACAAAAATGGAGCCTTGAAGTAAAGAATGAATGACTTGAATCATATTGTAACAATTACCAAGACAATATAATATTTTGCCATATCGCCCAGCTCAATATACAGTATTCACACACACATACATACATATATTTTTCATACAAGCACACACAATGTCTTAAAAAGCACAAAGTTCTCCAACTCAAAAACCAAAGCTCTTGCTACAGCTGTCTAGTTTATGGGAAGGACAGCAGCTTCGAGAGCCACGTGACCCAGAAACCATTATGAGCTGAAGCCCCATTAAACACAAGGTAGGCTCAAAGAACAAAGAACAAACACAAGGCATCTTCACTGTTACGGGAGACAGATTCTACAAGAAGCCTCTAAATATAGCACAGTCCATCCGGCCCTCAAGCTGAAAGGGTCTGAAGACTCAGCTCCCATCTGGTATCTAAACAGTCTGTTTTTAGCATTGACAAGGGACCCCCACACCTAGCATAAGAACCACTGTTTGCAATCTGGACAGCCTTTTCAAAGGCACAAAAATCCATACATCACTTTCAGTCTAAAGCTAACATCAAGTGTCCAGATATTGTCATACATATGACACTTTTTCCCTCTAGTCTTAAGGAAAACTATGAGGTACTGAAAGCACAGAAAGCATGCATTAAATATATAGATGGACCTCCATGCATAAAAAATGAGGCCCAGCTGCTTTGGGGGCCTTTAATTTTTCCAATTTGAAGAGGCCATAAGTTACACAATAATTGCACTCCCGAGAGGAAGACCCACTGCGAGGCAATAAAACGGTAATGGAGGGAATGATGCTTTTGAGTGACATTAATTGTTGAGGGACAATTTAACTTTGTCAGACATTTGTCAGGTCTGCAGAATGTGACGTGACACATCCTGATGCTACCATTAATGGCTGTGATGTCACAATTCGCCGCAGTTCAGCTACAGAAACAAATATCAGGAACATTTACACATCCTGCCTGCACACACATGCAATCACAGAAGACATAAAAATTTAAAAAGTGCTGAAGGGCAGAGAGACAGAATCTGATCAGATATCTGTACAAAGTCCAGAGAAGGAAACATGTGTCAGGAGTATTAACTGAGGTTTCTTTGAGAGATTTGACAGATTTAAATGGGTCATAATCCCCATGGGTGTACAGTGCGTGGCTGCAGTGTAACCAAGGCTCTTGAGAATCCCCTGAAAGAAAACTTTACTTCACAGATACAGACACAAAAAAGACTGGTGGAGGTATTTGTGATAAGATTTGAGAAAAAATAAAACAGCTTCAGAATAACCAGACACTCGTCACATGTTGATTAAAATATTTCTCTGTGTTAAACCTAGTTGCATGTCAACTCTATCCAAGATCAAAAGATCAATGCACATTCACAGACCACACCAAATTTTGCGTAAATTTCATCATGACAGAATGTGTATGCAAAAAAAGAGCAGAAAATGGCATAAGAAATACAGTCAGACCTCAGACATTCGCGAGGTTAGGTTCCAGAACCCGCTGTAAATGAGGAGGATTCACAGATATTTGGTACAGTCACTAAAAATGGTAATATGTGCTTATTTCTATAGTTTAAATCCTAAATATGACCCCAGTCATGCTCCCATATACTAATGTTATCCCTACTAACTCATAGAACACGGCATTGGCTGCCGTTTTCTTTTGCACTCACAGTAAGGTAAAATGAGTAAACAAACCCTTTCAGTGTTTATAGCAAATGCGTCTCGAGAGGGAAACCCAGGACGCAATTGCTATGTACATAAACATTAGCACCTTTTAAGAAATGTATAATTTTTGTGCGTTGAATTTACGTTAACGTGTACTTAATATTACAAAATAGTAAATTAAACTATTTTCTAATATTTAGGTAACCATTAGCGTTCCAAAGGGAATAAACTTTGTGAACGGGATTCGCATATTATAAAGGTACAGTACAGTATGTACATAAAAAGGAACATTTCCATAAGAAAGCCACGTTTAAGGGATATTGGAAATAAGTTTGGTTCCAATTAAATTTTCACGGATCTGTGAATTCGCAAATCACGAAGCGCGAATGCACGAGGGCTGACTGTAATTTTCTTTTCATTAATCAGATTTATCTTGCAAATGTTTGCATACAAATATAATGCTGAGATCCTACCTAGCTGTCACCCACAAATAACCATAAACAATCAATGCTAATAACTACATGGTCATATAATATGCAAATCAAGCTTTTCTGGTTGGGATGTTGGGGACAGTAAAAAAAAAAAATAAAAATAAAAATGGAACTGTACGAGGCAGAGGCACAACAACATTTGGGGCCTAATAACAGGTATGACAAACTAGAAAAGGTGTGTTAAATGGTAACACGCTGCCATTGCTCTATATTCCACTATCTCTACAGAAGGCACAATACTTGAAATTAAAAAGAAATGGTCGGCGTCACAGATGACTTGCGCATTAACAGAATGAAACTACTTTCAATTGATAAAAGCAACTACATTAGCACTAGGTGCCCTTATCACGATGTAGTCGGTTGCCCCAGTTACATTAGGGAATCCGGACATCTCTGCAAATTCAGTTTTTACATTTACCCGTTCCCCCACAGCATAGGGAAACGTGACCTAGCGCCTTGCCAATTTCGTTATGCCATCCAGCAAAGAAGGCATGAAGGAGCTGAAGGTTGGTTGGGATATGCCTGATCTGTCTGCCAGTTCCCTCTGGTAGGTGCCTGATGCCATAAATCCAAATAGACAGGATCCATCCATCCATCCATCCATCCATACATCCAT
>JAODLD010000113.1:26107008-26142087 GCA_026781065.1 Mormyrops boulengeri
CCCCCCCCCCCCCCCCCCCCCCCCCCCCCCCCCCCCCCCCCCCCCCCCCCCCCCCCCCCCCCCCCCCCCACACCCCGAATCTGAAAGATGGTTCCTACTCATTGCAATTCTGCTTTTTCCTAGCCTGATTTCCGTGCATGTGTTCCCCCAAGGGCCTCTTGGAAGCACAATATCACAACCCAGGTGATAGAACTGCAAGGATTCATTTTACAAAGGCAGGCCATTTGGCACTGGATAGTTCCTGTAGGCACCCACATACCTGCGAGGCACCAGCCTGATCAGCAATGGCCTTTGAGGGAACTTCACTGTTCATAAGTCATGGCTAAATCCAGACGTTTTGCTAAAGTACGTTTAGAAAGACCATCTGCAGGTTCTCCTGTTATCTTCTAATTGTAATGAAATTTCATTTCATTACATGAAACTCTGATTTACTGCAGACTTCATAGTGGTGTATAAGTCGTCAAGTGCAGTGGGTTGGATCAAACTATGGACGAATATGGCTTTATATACATTTGTTGTAGGGAAAAAAAAAAACAGAAAATGTCTTGAGTGACAAAACCGTAATATGTGTTATAAATAAAATATATACATTGCTATAAACGCAAAAGAACTAACAAATTTCAATAAATCATGTTTTTTGAGAGGTTCAATTATGTCATGCTCCTCCCTAGGACCTCTCTACATAATTGACCTTCGGCAATCCAGCAGGGTGAGACAGGCATGGTTAAAAACAGAGCAAGCTCGTTTGCAGCATATCAAAACGTTTAAAAGATCTCCAGAAAAAAAACTCATTTCATATTCCTCATTAAACAACAATGCATACAATTAAATGTTTCAATACAGTCATGACCAACTTGGAATGAAACATCAAATATCTGCATAAAGACAGCACTGAAGAAGATCTGGTCAAAATTAGTAGTTTTTCCTTAAATTTAATGCATGAAAAAGGGCATTTCATTTCTGAATAAAACTCAATCATGATGAAACAAAACAATCAATTTCCATTAAATGCATTATATAAATAATGATTATCATCCATTAACAACAAATGTTCAGGTTTACATTATTTTTCTATTTCCTATCAGAAACAGTATCCATGACAAGTCCTCACTAACATTCTATTAGGGCACAGATGCTTTTTGTTTCTTAGGCTCGTCTTAGTCAACAACAATTAGAGGATATCTGGTTGACTTTAGATTTGATAAATGAAATCTAACTGGTTTAGTCAAAGTCTAATACATCATTTTCACATTTTTCGTAATATGAAAAATTCCACAAAATGTTAAATGATTTCATACAAACTTTATTTATTGGTAATTAATACACAAAACAAAACAAAAATTTAATCTCTGCTTATGACGCATCGTCATTCATGTTATTAGAAACAGCACTACCTCACAGAAACAAAACTCAGGTGTCTTCACTACACGCAAGAATTTCTGGGTGGCAAGACTGCAATAGGCCCTTCAGTTTTGAGGTGTTTTACTGGTTACTGCCGCTCTGCATGGGTTACACTGAGTCTTGTTTTCTTCAGCATCAACTATGAAATTTATCCATATGTACGTACGTTTTATCACACCTAAAGTCGACTATAGCACAGAGGTAATGGCAAAACAGTTTGCAAACAGACTTTACAGACAGAACTGAATGGTTTCTGCTTGCCAGAAGGATGCATTTATCATGTGCTTGAAGCTGGTGAGATCAACATGATCCAATGATGTGCAAATGCAATCAGAACTAATTAAAGACACTATTTCTGATAGGATCACTTTTAAATCTCTTCCTGACATTTTCATCTGTACAGTTTTTGGCATTATAGATTATTATCTTCTCTTTTTTGTCGATGAATATCTTAATATATGAATAGTGTGTTAATTTTCATCAATGTAATTAAAACTACAGGGCAAAAAATAGACAAATATGCTGCAAAACTACATTATAAAAGGAACAATTCATAGGAACAATTATATATATACTATTAAGCTTAGAAGTGTCATTTCTCTGACCACTTTACAAAATACCATGCAGTAACGCATTATGCAGTAATGCATTATGCAGCATGCTTCTGACAGCCTTAGCACCTTGCAATTCAAAAGAAAACACAACAAAAACTGAAGACAAACAATGTCCATTCCCTCAATCAAAACTTGGAAAATATATAGGAAGATAAAGTAATTCATATTGTAACTGCGTATCGCGGCCAGGGTGATGGAGGGGTGCCAATTGCAGGCAGTATTAGACACAAGGCTGGGATGCTAATCCATCACAGGGCGCATACATATACAGACACACACAACACAGACAGTTAAAAAAAACACCAGTTAGCCTAACTGCATGTCTCTGAACTGAGGGGGAAACCAAAGTAGAGAAAGACAACTGGGAGGAGAACGGGCAGACACTCCACACATACAGAGCGGAGGGGGGATTCCACACCCCGAACCCACAGAATACAAGGCAACAGTGCACTCCGCCAAGCTACCATTATGGTATAAAATACTACCTCTTATCAGAACAAGTGCTACTGACAGCTGCAGACTAAAGGCAAACTCGTCATTCTGCCTCCATTGAATAGTCAAGTAACTGCTAGACCCATCATTTTGCCCTTACAGCAGTAAGTGTTTCATTCACAAAGGATGAAGACAGGAAAAGAATTTGATTCACGGTTATCTTTAAGCATATTATGTTTTTGTGGCTATTTAATGACATGGCCATAATGTAGAATGAAAAGAAATTCCACACCCCACAACCCATGACACCAATGCCACCTGGTAGCTTCATAATTGAGAAGCCTAACTTTGCAGCTTGAGAAGGTGAAGATCACCATCAGACAGCAGTAACTCTGCAGCTCTGGCCTCTGGGTCTTGCCGTGAGAGATCTCAGTGACCGGACAGCTGCAGATGACACCAAATGCCAACAGATGTCCTGAGAAGGTCTATGGCATCCAGAGTCAGAATATCTGCCTGTTAGTTTCCAGCAGGAAGTGTCATTTTTTTAAAGGTGGTTACATTCGGGTGATTTCCCAGGATGCCCACATAATGGATGACAGATGTCACAATACATATTTTCACTTGTGCCCCTATTCCTCATCGTGTGAGGAGCCTGTCCAATCAATGACAGCAAGGCAACTAAAACACATTCTGACAAACAACAAGCAGGTGCCAGATGGACAATGGCACACGATACGCAACCTTACTTCCAGAAGAAGGAGACTTGTACTTGACCCCTTCGTTATATGCTTGGAGTCTGACCCCATAATAGTTCAAAGTTCATTGCACACATTCATTAAAAGTATCTCCTGGGGTTTTGCAAAAAACTTAATTTAGAATGACAAAAGGCTGTAAGCTAAATAGCAGAAAGGAGATTAGGTTAGTTAAACTAGTTTAATTCTTTAGTAGCATTTTGAAAGCCCTCCCATTTGAATCTGCCAAACATGAAGACAGGAAAAGACAGGGTGTTCTGCCAGTTATCTGGCAACCGACTTCAAAACATCCTTCAACGTGCGGTTGTTTACTCATCATTCCGTATCCATTTTAAAAGCCACCTGTGCTGCTCTACTCGTCAAAGAAATGCAGCCTTTCATGTCCCTGCCACCCAAAGGCAGCCGGCTGAAAGAAATGCTAATAAATGGATCTCAGAAAATAACTTGGAAATCTGTTCCATGTTTTGTATTGCTGAATCACAAGATAAAGACAGGTCAAATTTTAATGCTTTTAAAAAACCACTTCAGTGGGCTCGTATTTTGCCATTGACTCCTCAGAATGAAGCAGGCGGTAACACTTGGTTTAAACTGCACTCTGAGACAATTGAAACAAAGTAGCAAATTGTAACACAAGTGTCATCCCTTGATCACAAGGTGGTTCACACAACCTACTTTTCAACCTCAGCAGGTACCAGCCCAAGTCCTCCCCCTGTAGAAGTATTTGTAAACCAATCAGGAAGGCCCAGGGAGCCAGGGCCATTAGGATACCGACTGTTTTTAATTCACGGAGGTTTTGATTATGCTGGATTAACCATTTCAAGAACATTATGACCCTGCATCTATGGTTACCGTCATTAAACCGAGACCTGATGTTTTAAATCAGGCAACAGAAGAACCTTCTTGTGAAGAAACAATGATATCACATTGGGAACCCTTGTCTTCAAGAAAGTCTCTCTATCCTCTTCAAATTAGCCTCAAAAGACGAAATCATTCAATGGTGTGGGAGTATTTCAGCTGGCAGAAACCAAATAACGCTCTCTATTTAGGCCTCTGACCTTTGAGACGACATCAGAACCTGCTCAACCAAAGAGGAACAGGCTGCCAGTTAGGCGGAAGGGTTGAGGACTTGGCCATCGAGGAGAGCAAGGTCTGTTGCTAATTGGAGGCCTGGGAAAAAGAGAACTGGCATAGAAGCATGTTATTGCAAACTTAGGAAGCTAACTCACATTGATCAGCACAATAGGACTAAATCTAGACCATTATCATGACTCCAACTACTAAATGTGATGACAAGGAAGCTCTTATACAGTGACTCAATGCTGAAAAGAGTCATTTGCAGAAAAAGAAAGAAATGGATGGGCATCACCAAACTAATGGTTGCTTAAGCTATGCCTTCTCGGGCAATCTGCAATCACACGCAAGGCAGAAAGTTTTGCTCAATATTACTAAAACTTCAATTCAAGAAATTTACCACTAATAAGATATACATATAAACATGTTAGTTACAGTTCGTTAACAATAAGCCGTGTCATATTATCAATTTTCAAAATGGGTTTGTTCTCTTGGCGTTTGCTTCTATAACCATGGCCATTTATGTAATTTTCTTTTATAATTAATAGCCCACTATGTTCTTCTCAGCTCTGGAGGCTTTGGAGGACTCCCAGCAGGAGCTGTGAAACAGCATCTGTGAGAACACCTGGGGTCCACGCACGGACTGCTGAGCACAATGTTCTCAATAACATACCTGATTGTGCGCTCAGAAGTGGGCACCATTTTTGCAGTCTCCACATGGAGGAACCCTTGCCTACTAATAGAACTACAATATTTGTGTCTCTCAGACAAATCGTTTCAGAGACTACAAAGTTGTTTTAAGAATTATTTCTTAAAGGTATATTGGAAATTTAAAAAAGTGTTTAAATGTTTGAGTACTTAAAGCAAAATTAGGCACCAGAAATGATGTTATTGACAGATGGCAGATCACTTTGTACATAAATACATACGGTGTCAAAATAAGACATAGAAAGTTGCTCAGCTACTCATTACTGGGTGAGGAATTGGGAATGGTAATCAGTTTACGTGACCTACGTAATGGAGCCCTCCTGAAGAAGAGTGTTTAAGAAAAGTTCACCTCTGAAACTTGAGCAGGTTTAAAGGAATCACTAAATCTGCATGTAGAGAGAGCTGACGTAATATTTAAAGATAGTTCTGTGGTAAATAACGTGGGTCATTTTCCAATGACACACCATTGCCAGATGGCTGCTGTTACTAAAAGACAAACAATTGCATTCTTCCCAGACAGATGTTTTCTGTCAGAAATAACACCTTTAGGGCATCCTTGTCTATACAGTTCCTAATACCCTGCACAGAAAATGTAAACATACACATTATTAAAATTATTTATTATTACACGTTTATGTAATAAATTCCTACTAAGTCTTTTTTTAGGGGGGGGGGGGAGGTTCCTCGGTATACTTTACCAACAAGGGAGATGGGAAGTTGTTTCGCGAATCGACTAGCTGGACACCCTAGACATAAAGTATATTATTAGTGCCATCTAGTGGTGCATAAAATTTATTTCCTTCTTGCAGCAGAAATTCTGAATGATCGCTAAAATCCTCGTTAATTACAGATAGTTAGGACAGTCTTCTTCCAAGGCGACCTACAATTACATCAGTAATATTTGTATCATATTTATGTATATTTGTCATTTCCAACAGAGGGTAGCGTTTAGTGTGCTTATAATTTACAATACTGTTAAAGACACTGCACACCACTCACACTCCTGAGATACATCCAAAAGTTGACGGTCCATTTTGAGGAATAAAGCCTCTACGAATTAATAAATATTCAGACACCTCTGTAGCAGTAAATTATTGGTGTGTTTGCACCTGGACCATGTCCATAAGTCCAGGCAGAACACTGGCCAGTAGGAACTCCCATAAAAAATAACTGGTTATTTGACTGGTTAGTCAAAAATAGTGCTACCATTCATTCTCAACAGTTTTAGTAATTTTATGGTATTTTAAACCAGAGAATTCTGCATGGGGTCGGACAAAAGGGCAGCATAAGGATTTTAATGGGGTGCAACACAAAAACACCCTTTCAGATGCACAGGTATACATGTATGAGGTGCATGTGTCATAAATAAATCAGCCATTACAAAGGTAAGACCAACCTCAGTGCAACAATCAGCAGTTTATTCTTTAAAGTGATCAACACAATTCTCACCCCAAACTGGTAGAAGAAACAACTACAGACAAAAAATGTAAATTGAAAACGATAATCTAATTGAAAAAGCACAATATCTGACAAAAAAAGTTTAGCCGTCCAAAGTCTCTATACTACAGAGAAAGTCATCCATGCACACAGAATATTTTTTAACTCCTCGTTTGGCACAGAAAGGTGCTGTAGACAGTTTTAGACAGTCCACAACATGTTTTAAAATCATAATTAAATCTGCCCGCCAATCGATCATCTTCCACAAAGATTAAACGCGACGATCAGCTCCTCCCCCCCATAATGCATGCATGTATGGGTGTGGGGGGGGGGGACTACTCAATATTATCATCTATCCCCATATTTTTTGGAAATATTGCACATTCGTTTTATTGCCATTTATTATTTGTTAAAGATATTGCCTAGCCCTATCACAAAGTGGAAGAGAAATTACATAATTTACGCATTTGTGCATTGTTGATTTATATAAACAAGACTGCAGACTTGCAGAAAGGAAATGGAAGATCACAAATGGTTCATTGTCATATACACAAAGGTACCTGAAAGCCTTAAACAGACAACTGAAGCATGCCAGAAAGCCCTACTTCTCAAATCTGATAGAAAGTAACAAAGACAACCTCAAATTCTTTCTTACTATTACCGATAGACTGATTAACCTTTCCCCACATATCTCATTCGAGCTTCTTAGAGTGGATTAATGCAAGGAGTTCGCAGCTTTATTCAGTGATAAAACTGGTGCGAAGAGAGAAAACACAGGGTGACTCATCCCCAAAACATGGACATTAAACAATACAGTATGATGGATTAAAGTCATCTGTCTTTGTTTTCTCCTATTGACCTTAATTCGCGAATCATAAGTTGTATTACTTCTAAACTCATTGTCCTGCACTCTTAATCACCTTTTCAGAAAATTTTTAAACAAGTTCTAAACTCATTGTCCTGAATATTGTTAATCTTTCTCTGGAAGAAGGAATTTTTCCACAATGTCTTAAAACCGCTATTGTCAGGCCCTTGTGGAAGAAAAGTAATCTTGATGGTACAGCACTTAATAATTATAGGCCAACCTCTAACCTTCTATTTCTTGGTAAAATAATTGAGAAAGTTGTTCAGCTGATTGATTATCTTAACACTAATAATCTCCATGAAGTGTTTCAGACTGGCTTTCGGGCATGGCAGAGTACCAGATCAGCTCTTCTCAAAGTGCTAAATGATTTAAGATTAAACAGAGACTCAGGTAACCTCTCCATTCTTGTTCTTCTAAATCTCAGTGCTGCCTTTAATACAGTAACCCATGAGATTCTGCTGAACTGGTTGCATTGGGTCGATCCACTGCCTGCTTGAATGCATAGATGACAAACTCATGGATGCTGCAAAACTTTCTGCAACTGAACAAGGAAAAAGCAGAGTTTCTTGCTACTGGGAATGAAATACAGATGGAGTGTATATACTGGTATAAATGTCTCTGAAGGTCAAACAAGTTAGAAACCTGGGATTCCTTTTTGATTGTAATCTTAGCTTTTATAGCCATATCAGCAAGGCCTGCAAAACAGCATACTATCACCTCTGAAATAGCGCCAAAATCCAGGGTATGCTGTCGTATGTTGACTGTGAAAAATGAATACATACATTTGTTTCAAGTAAAATCGACTAATGTAATGTAAGGTTTGATATGCCCAAGAAATCTACATCAAATCTACAGCTAGGTCCAGAATGCTACCGCCACCTGTCGCAGGGATCACATCACACCTACTTCGTGTGGCTTTTAGGATTGATTTTAAAATTCTTCTGCTAATTTTTAAAATGTATATAATGGTCTTGCTCTGTCCTACCTCAGTGACATGATTGTAAACTATGTCCCAGGCAGATCACTCAGATCATCCAACAATAACATATTGATCATTTCTAAAACCCGGCTGAGAAGGGAGGAAACATCTTTTAGTCACTATGATTCCAAACTCGGGAACTTCTCTCTCAGAAAACCTGAGAGCTACAAAATATCTTAGTCCTTTCAACATTAGGCTAAAAATGTGTCTTTCCGCCACTGCCTATAATAAGGTATGATAACCAGTTATTTTATTTTATGCACATATTATAATCAGTTTTTTCCCCCAGTTATTTTCAAGAATATGTGTGGGTTGCTCCCCCAAAAGAGGTAGGTGCTAGAGTCCCTAGTAAAACTGCTTGAGCCAAACACCAATCTTTAAATGAATACTTTCAAGACACTAGAACTACTATATACTACAACCAGCCTTCTAATTTTAGATATGACTAATCAGTGACATAGTTAAATGGAATTACATCCAATTGTTATAATTTCAGATGTTATTGCCTCTGATTGATGTGGTAGCTTTTTCTTTCCTAAAATGCAATGAAATACAAAGTTGGTGTTAAGAATGTAGAAAAGTTGCTGCCATCTTTATGAAACATGATGCCTCATCTTATTACAAGGGAAACAAATCAACTGAAGAAAGTCAATCAAAACCAGCATCTATCTAATGGGCTCAAAAAACACAGACAATTTGCAGAGCATGTAAATTCTACTCTCTTAGCTTGCAGGAAAATACATGCTGTTGATCATGAAAGCAAATGAGATTTTGGAAAACAGAGCAGCATATTTCCTCCTGCAATCCCAAGACTTCCACTTAGGCAAGTTCTCTGGGTGGGGGTGGGGGTGTGTGCGCACGTGCATGTGAGAGAGAGAGAGAGAGAGACATATGCCTGGAGGTCGAACTTAGTTATTTGAATAAAATTTGAATTTCAAAAATATTTACATTTTCGACATGTTGAAACTAGAGATATAATGTGTGATTCATAAGAAGAACGCCATGATATAAGTAAATTCCAAAAACCTGAAAAGTGCAGTTTGGTAACTGCTTGGATTTTGTCTGTGACTATTAATTGCCAAGATTTCACAATACCGGAACAGTGTTGCTTTAGAAAATCCAATCAAAATAGCATAAACTGTGCTATTATACTGAACAGTATATAAAAATAGGTGACTCCCTCCCCCAAACCTAGTTGGATGTAGCCTAAACTGAAGGCAACATGATGTTGTTCAAGTTTTAAGCTATTTCATGCACTTAAGCCTTTGTTAGATGTCTAATGACAAACAGCTGATATTTTAATTTCACGCCACAATTTAGATAATTTTTTTTTTGTCGCTGCTGCTGACGTTTCTGTCCTGTGGGTAGCTAAATAAATAAATAATGTGTTGTTATATATTATTGCCTACTCATCATTTTCCTCACGTAAGACAAAAGGCTAACGTTGCAGGTTTCACCTTTTACAGTCAATTGCACACGATGGGCTTAGGCTACTGTGCAATGACAGACTAGGCCTGTAGTATAATTGTATAATTAATATTCAAATTTCTTCAAATGATAAATATATTATAAAAACTCAAATGCCTTTTCAAAAGGAGTTTCCCAGCCCTAGAGTGAAAGTGTGCATGAATGTGCCCTGTTCAGAGGTGTCTGAACGGCATCCCTTCCAGGGTGTTCCCCAGCCTTGCGGCCAATGCTGCTTCCTATAGGCTCCTGGGTCCTGAAGCTATACTGTTTGGAAAGTGACTGGCTGAAGTTTTCTACTTAAGATGCATGGATATTAGATTTTACATGCATCTAAAAAAATGACAGAAAAGTAAAAACATTACTTTTAGATGGAATACCCAATATCATTTAAATAAACTGATGAATACTAGATATTACTAGAACAAGCCACAGGCCTAGAATCGTCCAACCCTGTACTGTAACATTAAAAGCAAGCTTTTGACTAGTCTATGCGTTTCTCCCTTGTTTAGCAAGGGAAAGGACACAAAAAGGGCACAAATAGGGTGACCACGGCCTCGGTCTAACATTCGAGTCCAAAGCACTCTCTTAAAAAAACGTGAATATATAAATCACAAACACAACAGCTCTCAGATTCTTCATTGCCATTTCACTTACAAATATCCAGGCTCTGTATGCATCAGGCCCTCCAATAAGAGAAGACATAGGATGTATATCATTTATAGTGTTTTGCTCATACCTAAAGTGATTTTCATTTTTCTGCGTTTTTGACCATCTGACTAAGAATTTGGCAATGGAGGCCATGTTATAAGCATTTAATCCAAATGCTACTGATCCATTGCTACCAGTGTTGAAAAACTGCTGTAGTGCTCTCTCACTCAAGTACCAAATAAGCACAGCCCTGTTTATCTTCCACTCTTTGAAAATTTATCACGGAAGGGTTATTCATGAGCACTGAGTATGAATGACACTAAGCTACACCCACATCTAAGCATTTTATCACTGATGTCTAAGTATATCATTAGTGAGGTTCTATGCAATTTAGTTCCTATCATTTAGAATGTGAAGCCAACTCTCTCTTCCAGCTGCTAATGCCAGGAAGAATATAACAATATTTTATTCACCACCACAAAGGAGGCGAAAAACATACTGTCACAAAACCCAATCTGCCAACCTACCCACTGCTCACTAATACATGTGTTCCGCACCCCACCTTTGATCATTCAGTTGCAAATTGGTGAATGACATGCCATGCATAATTTTTGTCCAAGTTCATTATTTTTTTAAATCTTTTAATAAATACTTAGCATGCCTAATGTTATAGTATGAAACCTCATTAATGTGAATATATATTACACACATTCTAATAATACACTTCACCGGTCACGATTACTCAATTAAGCTTGACTACTCAATTAGTAAAAAGCATCAATTAAAATTTTCCTTCTTTATTACTTGGCAGTATGGGGGAAGGAAGACACTGCATAGCCGATGAGGGTCCAAATAAAGAACGAACTTAAGCAGAACTTAAGTATCACCACAGCACAACTGCAATGCAAATGCATCTTAAAAGGTTTGACAGACTCACCCAATAATGCAAGGTTAATCACAGATACACTAAATGGATAAAAGTACTGGGACACCTGACCATTACAACCTATAGAAAGTTCTATGACATCCCATTCTAAATGCATAGGCATCGACACTGGGTTGGTCCCCCTTTGCAGATATATCAGCTGGCTTTCCACAAGATTTTGGAGTGTGTCTACAGGGATTTTTGTGAGGTCATGCACTAAATGTTGGATGTGAAGGCCTGGTTTTTAATCTCCGTTCTAGTTCTTCCCAAAGGTGTTCGAAGGCATGGAGTTCAGGGCTCTGTGCAGGCCAGTCAAGTTCTTCCACACCAAACACTCCCAAACATGTCTTTAGGAGCCTTGCTCTGTGCACTGAGGAATTGTCATGCTGGAACAGAGAAGGGCCTTCCTCAAACTATTCTCACAAAGTCTGAAGCATAGAATTGTCCTAATTGTCTTGGTATACTAAAGAATTAAGAGTTCCCTTCACTGGAACTTAGGGGCCTAGCCCAACTTCTGAAAAACAGCCGCATACCATTATCTCTCCTCCACCAAACTTTACATTTCGCACATTGCAGTCAGGCAGGTAACATTCTCCTGGCATCTGCCAAACCCAGACTGGACCATCAGACTGCCAGACAGAAAAGCGTGAGTCGTCACTCCACAAAACATGTTTTTACCATTCCAGAGTCAAGTGCCGGGATGCTTTACACCACTTCATCCGACGCTTGGCGTTGAGGTTGGTAATGTGAAGCTTGCACGCAGTTACTCGGCTATGGAAGCCCATTCCATGAAGCTCCTGGGTTAATGTGCTGGGGTCGATGCCAGACGAAGTTTGGAACTCTGCAGTTATTGAGTCAACAGAGCACTGGCGACTTTTACGAACTAAATGCATCAGCACTCGGCAACCCCAGTCTATTACTTTATGTGGTCTGCCAGTCCGTGGCCGAGTTTCTGTTATTCCTAAACACTTTCAATTAGGGATGGGTCGACCCACATTTTTTCAGTTCCGATCCGATTCCGATACACAACTGCCGATACCGATACAAGAGCTCTTTTTACTTTGTTATACTTTATATATTAATTTTTTAAGCTAGTAAATACAGATGGAAAAAATGTATGACAAAAAATATTTCGTTAGGCTACTACAAACATACATAACATACTGTTCCACCTCGTTTGTAGATCTTGTTTTAAGCGTTTTTGAGGCATTTGCAGTTCAATATGAATATCTTCAAGTATACTCAAGTGGCGAATACTTAAAATGCAACACAATTTTTCTCCCATTGGCGTCAGCTGTTACACTTTGTTGCGATGGCAGCCCCTCTGGTATCACAAGCTGCAGCGAGTTCGCAAAACAGTCCAAGTTAGCGACTCCCAAATTATCCATTGCTTTTTTTGTCTCACACAGTTGCATGCCCTTTGTTAAGTGGGACTGTCCATTAAATGCTATTCCCACCTCCCAAAAAATTTTACAAAGATTTAAAATCGCTGTGCTACAGGTTTCTGTTAAAAGCGTAAAATACTCCCAGATCATCATGTCTTATCTTACGCTACTCATACTGCGAAGGGTATGCGCATGACGTCACAGCAGGCGATAGTCACTGCACTCACACCCACTGAGTAGCAAAAAAGACTGAGGGGCAGCGTTAGTGTTCGACATGAATGCTGCAAAAAAACATGTAAAATGGGAAAGAGCTGTCGTGCGACTGATTGTGCAAAAATAGGAGCTATCTTTTTAGAGATTGCCAAAAACTAAATAAGTAAGTATAGGACGTGGATCAGTCACGTATGGCCGATACCCGATCCGTCAAATATGTCTGGATCGGCGCCGATACCGATCCGAATATTGGATCGGTGCATCTCTACTTTCAATAATACCACTTACTGCTGAAGCGTGGAATATCTAGCAGGGAAGAAATTTCATGAACTAACTTATTGCAAACATGGCATCCTATGACAAAACCACACTTGAATTCACTGAGCTCTACAGAATGACCCAGCCTTTCAGAGTAGCTTAGCCTGTCTTTGTCATCATTTTGACTAAAATCATTTTGCTTAATTTACTCTCTACCATTCCCGTTTGTCAAAAAAAGAAAAGTTTAGCCCCATGGCTTAGCCAAATCATCTTACATAAGATGGTACATATTAACCATATTAATTATTTTTTGTGCACACATTGTGTGTTTTGTGCAGGGTTGAACCATTTTGGCAATAAAAATAAAAGGTAAAAAATTGCAACACTGAGTTTTTGAGATATTTCAAAGTTGAAAATTAACTATGTACCCAAATAGAACTAATCAACCAAAACAGTCTGTCAAATAAGTCAGTTATTTGTGCCAGCAGACTCAAAGCAGTGCCGACAATCACTTGCTTTTGCTCAATATCGTGCATACAAAATACAAAATATTTCCATGCAACAGAAGACAATTGTGTTTTCATGACCAGTTCTTGTTCGCTTTTCTCATCTTCACTCATTTTTGTTTAATTTCTCATGAATGCTCCACATAGTCTGTAAGTGAATCAAACAGCAAGGAGGTGAATGATAATGACTCTCTCACAGAGCGCATGCAGAGCTCATGGGGAAAAAAACTTATCTTTTGACTGATATTTTTTTTTTTTAAAAAACATATTCTAAATAATGCTGAAAATGAACCATCATTAAAATTGCAAAGCTTTCCAAATTTTGCTTCCAATGACTGATCAAAAATGTTTTAGAACAACTTATTGATGACTTAAACGCAGCAAACTGGGTCCTAGTGATATGACAATTGGATGTGAATGAAATGTCATGTTGATATTATCATTTGATATTGCGCAAGCCTAGTATTGGAGGACGGCACATCGGTACAGTGGGTAGTACTGTTGCCACACACCACCGCTTTGTGTGTGTGGAGGTTGCATGCTAACTCTGAGCCTGCAAGGGTTTTTGGTGGATTCTCTGTTTTCCTTCCACTGTTCAGAAACACACAACTTAAAAGAACCGGAGTGATTAAATTGACTGTATGTGTGACTGAGTGTGCGCCTTGCAATATTTTGTTGGTTCCTGCCTCGTGCTAACTGCAAATATATATTTAATATAAATTATTACTCTATGAATTGTCTGACTAAATCAATAGATTGCTCAATTATTGTATCGACTTTGACAGCCCTACAATATACATCTCCAAAATGGTTGGTGGTGCAACCATCCAAACAAATGAGCAGAGTAAGAAAAATATTAAAATTGGTATTTAAGTAATGATTCTTCTTTTTTTAGTTTGGAAACACTTTACATTTGAAACCTTTAAACTCATAAAAAGTTGCAAAACACTGGTTTTAAAACCATTAAGAAAATTGATAAACATCTGCCTGCAAATTTGCATTAGCTCAAATGTCAGGCAGCACAAAGGGGGCTTATTATTTAAAAGTCATTTTTGAAAGCAGTGGATGGGATGTTGCATCATACAATATTGGCACAAACAGAAGACATTCAGTATTTTACAATGGTCAAGTCAGAGCTCTGACATAATGCCACTGAAATGCTGTAGCATGAACTGAAGCAAGGCCATAACAAGACCCTAAAGTATAGGCCATATGACAGTTCTGTATAGAAAAAATGGGCCAAAATGCCTCCTAAGTTAATATCAATAAAATATCAATAATTGATAAATATAAGGGTGTGTGGTGGTAGGCGATAGGATGATAATATGATCGTTGCAAGTGTAACCACGATAAGCGTTACAGTGTTATCGCAAGAGTCGCGATACAGCACATTTACTTTTATTTTGCAGAAGCTTTTGTCCAAAGCAACACACAAGTGAAGCAAATAGCACATTCAGAGCTGCAGACTAACTTTTTCCATCAGTAGCACTGGTCCTCCTTACTGAAAATTTTAGGGGCACCAGAACAAAATTTAGGCGAAACACTTTTTTTCTTCTTTACTGTATTACTGATAAATGCTTTGGTAATAAATATACAACTTATAGAAATAACAATGTGATACTTTATTTTAAAGGACAGAGAAGTAGTGTTTAAGAGATCATTATGTTAGATGGTGCTTTTTAGAACATAAACACCAAATAATGACATCATAAAACATAACCGTCATTTAGCTACATATGTGGATTTCTCAAGGCAATAAAATCATGACGGTTAAGAAAACATATCACTATCGAGCAAAATCTACATTGACAATCTAATAAAAATTTGTTGGTTAAGCCATAAAGAAACGCTTGTTATACGATCAATGCGATCAAATTCTGCATTCTTTCTCCTCATAATGATACCCTAGGATTTATAAGTCTTTACGCCCTGGCTACTAGCGCAGACAAACAGTTTTACAAATCTTCACCGAGTCACCAAAAAAAGACGTGAAAGAGGTGAAAACCAGGCTAAATTTATTTCAGGGTGAACCATAAATTCTGCGTTAATGACATGTTGACTTCAGCTTTATCAATATCCCAGCTGTAGCTGTACTTCTTTTGAAGGTCAACTAAAGTAAATCCATTACTCAGTTTACCCTGCTGCACACACTGCTGAATCACACTGCCACGTGTTAAAGAAATGAATCAATGCTAAACCATCGGGACAGTAAGAAAACTGTGATGAGGCCTGATTTAAATCCTATACAAATATTAGATCCTTAAGAAATAATAATAATCTCACCTGGCTTGGATCATCATAGAACACTCCAATGCTAGAGAGCTTAGGCCCAATACTACAACTTTCGGTGAAGATTGTTCCGCACTCCTTGTAAGGTCCCTGCTTGAATTTGTAGGCAAAGGTTATATTCTTGATTGGAGGAGAACCTGTTTTGATGTTAATATCGGAAAGCAGTCCGGAGTATAGCACATACCCCACTACTGTGACCAAAAGACAGAGAATTAGAAAGATAATGAGTACCAAAATGACAAGCTCAGACATGGTCGTTAACTGGACGTGGTTAGCTAGTTCGTTACCGTGCTCCTCTCGGCAGAATTTATAATGCTTTGATTAAAAGTCTTTTGCGAAATGCCAATCAAGCTAACGGCTACGTAAATCGAATAAACTTTATCTACAACTACAGATTTGTTTTGTCAACTGTTTCTAGAGACAGATATATGTATATTTATCAGTACAGGTTCTCAAAATTCATCATCCGTTCACGGAGACGATACTTTCTATCAGCAGGATGTTAAGGTATTTAGATGCTTGCTAGCTTCTCACAGTAGGCTAAGGCTATTCCATTTCCCTAAACACAGACCATGTTGCTTTACAGCTTCCTGTCGGTTCTATATACATTGCCTGTTCTATAAGGGGTGCGTCGTCTAAAAGCAAATATGACGACATTGATAAAAAGTCAGAATTTTCATAGTAACAATAGAAGAACTTCGAGTACTATATTTTTTTAAAACACATGTGAAATTATGTCTCAACAAATGATATATCATAGCAAATCATTCGCCCTTTTGTTGAAACATATCCCTTCTGTTGGTGCTGCCCATTCGCACAGGTTTGCAGTGGTCCGGATGTCTAAGGAACCGAGATTTATTACGATGAAAAGTTCGGACGTTAATTTGAAAGGAGGACTTTGCAGAATAAATCTGCGTACTTGTTTTAGGAAGTTTGTAGTTAGCAAATTGACAGGGGGCTTAAACTAAAGACTTGCCCTTTGAAAATGCAAGGCTTCTGGCAACGATGTCTCACAATCAGTTACATAACAACAAAATATACTAAACTCCTTGCCGATTTTAGATTACCGAAATAGTTTATTAAAGTCAAGAAAAGAAAATATTTAAATAAAGATGAAGACATAGAATAACCTTGATTGCATTCAATGCTCTAAATGTAAAAAGTGAAACTCTAAATGGCAAAATCTAAAGACGATCAGCCTCTTATTTCAGGCTTTTAAAAATAGGCCAGTATTATTCACTGGAAAACCGAAAAGCTATTTTATGATTTCATCTTCTATGCCAACCATTAAAATAAAGGTGCACACCGGCTAGCAGGCGGCAGATTGGTTAAAAAAATTGAGTCGCTACATAAAACTTTTTTTTTATCTTTCAGAAAGTTGCTTGCTCATGACATTGCTGTGTTATGTAATATATTTACTATACACAGGGATGTGTAAATTACAGACACATTATACAATGCTCTTGGTAAGGACAGCCAATTATGTGACACTACAACTACAAATATATAGAGTCAAAAGTATTCTCCTCACTTCATTTTCATAAAGGCTACCAGGGCAAGACAACCATAAAACAAAAGTAAATATTTGTGTGCCATAGTTTGTTACAGATGAAACATTTTATATTGCCACAAAAAAATGCATATACATGCATATAAATGCAATACACATGTATTAACAGAGAAATGCAACAAGAAAAAAATATCTATCTATGATCTATTTGATAAAAATACAACAGTGATATTTCACTCATATCCATGGGGAATTTGTCTTTTCACCTATCTCATCTTACTCTCCACAGACAGTTGAAAGCAAACTTGGGAGACCCACAAGTATGCAGCACCCCTGGAGCTGGTTTCCAATACATTCCATCGAACCATCGGTCCATCCATCTTCCAACCTCACATCTGATCTAAGATCACAGGTAAAAAATCAAGCACAAGATATAAATGTTATATGCATTAGCACCACATAAATTGTCTTTAACTTTATTCTCAGACGGAATTTTTATATATAAAGTTAATTATGTACTGGGCCATACTTGTATTTGAACAACACTATTTCAGCTGCAACATTTGGTATAAATCAACTGTCAGGTGTTCATTAAATAGCTCCAAGTGAAGGTAAAAGAATTAGCCAGAAGTGTAAATAACGATATACTCATCAATGTAAACAGTCGACTCTTTTTTATTGCAAGAACCTGCCCACAGGTCCCTATGTCCCTATGTCAGCTACCTCAACAGAAATATGAAGCAGGGACCAAGAAACAGTTTTACGGACAAAGATTATTGGCTTTTGAGGATAGAGTGCACACTTTCGGTGTGAAGCCATCTGAACACATTTCAACAGCAAAATTGTAGTCTTTTGCTAGGATAAAAAAATCAAGAAGTGGACTAGAGAAGGCAAGACACGATGAACCAACTTTTTGCATAAATATATGACTTGTTATGCACTTCGGTCTTTCTATAGTGCATTTTAAATTAAATATATGACCAAGAAAAATAATATAAATCCCCCTGAAAAAGGTCATATGAGAAATACTTAAAATCAATTTGAAACATGTCAGTAGGCAACAGAAAAACACGGTTCTCTGTTCAAAACTGATAAAACACTAAAAGGGGAGTATACCCAGCGATAAAAAGGCCTGCGTATCTTTATGCTGCTAATGTAGGAGAGTGCAGTGTCTCACAGGCAACTTAAACTTTCCACTACGCTAGTTTGGAGTGTTCATTAATGTCATATTTAAAAATCAGGTATTTGATCACAATATTGTATTACAACGGCTGTATCAAAATTAGATAATACCCAACTAAACCGTTAAAACAATACGCACCATATATAAAAAGAAAAAGTATTTAAACCCCAGAAAATATGTATAATGATTGCTTTTTAAAGACGTCAACATAGTACTAAATTACTTGCTAAAACAAACAATATGAAGTAACTAACTTTCCACAACGCTAGTTTGTAGTGTTCATTGGATGTCATAATTAAAAATTAGGCATTTGATCACAATATTGGATTACAACGGCTGTATCAAAATTAGATAATAGACAACTAAACCGTTAAAACAACACGCATCATATATAAAAAGATAAAGTATGTAAAACTGAGAAATTACGTATAATGTTTGCTTTTTAAAGACGTCAATATAGTACTAAATTACTTGCTACAACATACAATATAAAGTAAAATACACAACAATACACAAGGAGCGGAAAGTATCCGCACATTTTTTTTAGTTCAAAACAAACAGTGTAACTCCACCTTCAGCGCCGCCCCTTTCCTTGCACGGGGTTATAAACTGTGGGCACTCATTAAGGACAGGAGGTAGAGGTTTCATTTTTGCGTCGAGATGGCGGGCAGAGTTAAGAAATTCTACGATTTAACAGCTAAACTGCTGACGGGGGAGGTGTTGAACCTTTCCGAGCTGAGGGGCAAAGTGGTTCTCATCGAGAACGTGGCTTCTCTCTGAGGCACGACGGTCAGGGACTACACTCAGATGAACGAGCTGCACGCGCGGTACGCCGACAAGGGGCTCGTGCTTCTGGGCGCGCCCTGCAATCAGTTCGGCCATCAGGTAAAGCGCCTCTTTACGGTGTTCTGTCGAGTTACCGTAGTGCTAATCTATAGCCCTAACCCTAACCCCAAAAAACCCCCCTAAAACCCTGATCCCAGGACGGTGGAACTGCACATGCGCAGAAAGGCTCGATAGCACGTCTTGATAGGTAGCTCAACTCGTCAGAACAACGGCCGTCTGCTGTCTGTTAAACAGTACATGTGTATGGTGATGAAGTTGATGGTCTCTGCGTAAATAGCAATGAAACCTCCGTCAGGAGGCTTAAAAGGTTGTGACGGGTTTAAGCGTAAGTCATGTCGTCGCCCACTATAACTTTTTTTGTTTTGTTTTTTGCATCTTTATTGGAGTACAATGACACATCTTAAACATGATTTAAGATGGTTCGGCTCGACTATAGCCAAGGATTGACATAACCGGTACGCAAGTACGCATTCACCTTTAAAAGCGATAAGTGCGGCAATCGATTGTCGTAACAGCGCGCAAATACGTACGTATTTTACGTGCATTTGCTCCCGATATGACAAGAAATATTCGTGCATTTTAACCTTTTATATGGTAATATGTACTTCGTTTGCGGTATAGAGGTTAAAATGGATGGTAATTTCTTGTCATATGCACATAAAATACGTATTTGCGCTGTTACATTAATCGATTGCCGCACTTATCGCTTTTAAAAGTGACTGCGTACTTGCGTACCAGTTATGTCAATCCCTGACTAAAGCTTGGTTACAATCGTAAATATTTTCCCTGTATTCCAGCTTTACTTTACGTGTGTAGTCCATCATCGAATTATGTGGAAATTTCCTGGGAGTTACGGGTCACAGTATAATATTACTAATTTTGTGTGAAGAACGCCAAGAGTAACACTAAAAACAAGTAATTCGTTCACTTAATACGGATACACCTGTAACTCCCCCTATTTGAAGATCAATACGTTTTTCTAACCCAGTCTAAACCCATAACTGAGTTTCAGCATAATGAGGTCAAAGGTTTCCGAAAATAACACGAAAAACTTAGGAAATGCAGCTACATGACTGGTGAAACCTGAATGCTGTATTTCTGTACTAAATATCATAATTTTAGCACCATCGGTTCATGAATTGTCTTTACTTTTCCAGTTTGGGCTTTATCTTTTGTAAAAGATTTAATTTAACCGACAGAAGTTCCGTTCCTATTGCTGGAAACAGCCTAATGACAAACTTTGAGCTAAAATTGTCTGCTAATTTCTATATGTACACCTGAAACGCAGAAAGCAGGGTAAGGTTTAACTTTTTTTCTATGCATTTATATTCATCAGTAAATACTTTGATATATTTAACAGGCTAAACATGTTCCTTTATATATTTACCCTTTTTAATAGGAGAATGGTAAGAATGAAGAAATCCTGAAATGCCTGAAGTATGTTCGTCCAGGAAATGGCTTTGAGCCCAAATTCCAGCTTCTGGAGAAGATTGAAGTAAATGGCGAGAACGCACACCCCTTGTTCGTCTTCCTCAAGGAGAAACTGCCCACCCCCAGTGATGATGTAGTGTCCTTGATGACTGACCCAAAGTGTATCATCTGGAGCCCAGTATGTAGAAATGATGTGTCCTGGAATTTTGAGAAGTTTCTTGTTGGTTCTGATGGGGAGCCATTCAAACGCTACAGCAGAAATTTCTTGACGATCAACATTGAACATGACATCCAGAAACTTCTTGGCCTTGAGAAGTAAGCTATCGCAGTACAGGCAATATGGCCATATTGGAAAAGATTTTCTTCATGGGCCATCATTCCCTCCTATTTGCCTGTTGCCAGTTCAGCCTGCTTGCTAACGTCCACGGTCTTCAAATCACCCTCTTTTGTGCAAGATGCTGCTGCAGTTTAGCACTTTTACTATATGAAGCCATCCTTTAAAACCTTAGTGAAAAAGATGTCTGAGAAAACTGTAAAAGTCTTTACTTGACTGTAGCATCTGGCCCACATGAAGGATGTCTGAATTTTTATAATCTGGACCAATAAAAAAAGAAACTTAGATTTCTGCTTTTGTGTTTTTTTTTTTTTTTTGTAATTTCCTATCTGTCTTCTTTGCTTGTAGTATACATCAGTGTTTCTAAATTGCCCAGAGTGCATGAAACCTGCCTGTCTCATGCACTGTACTTACTGGGATAGGCTTCCAGTGTCAAATATTGGCTGGGAGAAAGAAGTCAATCCTAAATGTATAAATGCTATTGCAATACACAGATCACATATCAATGTGCAGGTCCCTATATATACATTACTTTTAGTTAGTGCTTATTATTTGGTTTTAAATACCCTTGTTTTTCACTGAAGAACATGTCTTTATTCCACATTGCAAAAACGTCACTTATACCTCATCAACTTAGATAACTGAAAGCACTTTGTTTCCAGTACATTTAATCCATCTTTGTGCAATTAAACAAAAATGACTGATATTAGGCTGTATGTCCATCATAATTTGGTGCTTTAATACATGTTAACTCGTACTACTTCACAAGGTTTTATGCCAATATGAGTTACAGGGTGATTGTAATTTTTCAATCAATTAATTTAACCCTGGCAACCCAGCAGGACATAAGAGTTGATGGGTTACTGGATAAAATTGTCATATTACCATTTTATTGTATGCAAATATAGTACACATATAGTACATACGTTACTGAAATATATATTATATATAACATTGGTTTGCTTCTAACGTGCAGGGCTTTGAACAATATTAGATAGAAATCAATAGATACAAGTACACTAAACTGAACATTTAGTTGTGGAGTTCAATAATATTTTCAAACTGAAGACTTTGGACATAAACATTTGGAGATTATTCATTTTCCTTTGGCGACTCACTATTCAGGATAAAATGCCGCTGTAGGTTACAAATCCAGTGCTTTAAAGAAGTACAACCAAATACTTCCTGACCTTCCTTGGTTTAACACAATGAAGTGAAATGTTCTTCAGACTCTCAGGTTACATCCCCCCACTCTTACCATCAAACCGCAGCAATTTTAAGCTTCATAAACCTCATGCCACTTTAAGAAATGGCAATCTTCATCAGTGCAAATCTAGGCATTGTATATGGGTGGGGGTGGGGTTAATGCAGAAACCTGAACACAAGACGGGCTTAGCACAGATGGCCCATAACACAACAACCCCATTGTAAATCAAAAAGACTATTACAGCAACATCAAAATGGATTCAAGTAATATGTATTGTCATTGGGTTACTCCAATAATGTTTGGACAATTCAAATGACTCTATCATTCTTGCTTTAAGGCTGCTGGTGCAGCAGCACATTTTGCCAAAGTGGGCAAGACTGAATCTTCCAGTCTAAGTTGTGGAATTTTTAAAAAGGAGGGACAAGCAAGAATTAAACTACAATGTTCTGCTTCTAGGAGAGTGCAATCTATTACGCCAACGAGGGGAAAGACATGATTGGATGATAATGTTACTAATTTACATCAGGAGTTTCAAAACGCAGGGAAGAATGACGACTGCAAAAAGAAGCACCAGTTGTCCTGTCAGATGGTAGAAGTCCACATACACCATGAGCATCTTTTTGTCCATTAAGTGCACATTGATATAGAAGGTTCCAAATAAATATCCTACAATAAGCATATTCACAGATACCGTATAAAGAAATGGACAGGTTGATGCAGCTGACAAACCTACTCACACCACAGACAGAATGTTCTCTTAAGATCTTGGTTAAAACGTGTATACATTTGACCATAAAATAACTCACGATCTGCAGGTGCAGTTTTACTGCCAAGCTAAGAATGAGGTAAGCTATTGAGAGAAGTGTTAAGAAGCTGGAGGCTTTGGGTGGAACTTTATAATTGAATCCAAGGGTTAAGTTCGGTTGATTGTGATCATAAATGTTGGACACACACTCACATACACACATCTCCACATTAAATAGTGGGTTTGTTATGGGGAGTAGTTTTCCTTTGACTTGATCGGTGTATTCATTTGTGTTGGCTTTTATCAAGATGTGTTCGCACCCAGTTCACTCAGTTTGTGTCCATATTGTCATCTCCTGCCTCGGTGTCCTGTGCGGTTAGGCATGTTGATGAGATTGTGGGGCTGTCCCCATCTCTGCGTTGGTAAAACAGGACATAAGCAGCTTTTGTCTGTAATGGGAATGACAAAGAGGAAGAAGCAGACACATTTTCATGTACACCAGCACCAAGAGCCAAATTCAGTTAAGGTCTGAGAGGACTCTGATATAGTACTATAATAGTTTGTCACATTCTAAGTCACATCAGACAGTGTCCCACATTAATAACTGACTGTGAGAAGTAACCCAAACCATACACTGAAACTAGATCACTTTGGCAGTAACTTAAAAAATGGTATCAAATTATCCAGTAAACCAGAAAATCTCACTTACCACAATTTGATCTTCTGTAGCAGAAGAAACACTGCTGTCATCAAAATAATACCACTTCTCATCCACGTTGTTCTTGGCAAAGGCAGTATCTGTAGCAAAAACCTAAATTACCCACCATGCAACAATTATATTGCCTCATTAATAACATAAATCAGTAATGTGTTCAATTACTTGGTGTCAGCAGAAATCCTGTGAAATGTAAGACTCTTTAAGACCTTTTCAGTACCACTTTAAAGAGAATTTAAGACCAAACTAAGCAGAAATGTGTTTTACCCAAATCAGTATCCATGCAAATACACTACAGTAACTACACCCACTTTTCTTTCAAATTTGTATTATAAAAGCCCAACAATTGATGTGTGAATAATAATTCAAACTTTACAAAGCGATGTTAAAGGCATTACTGTCCCATTCTCCAATATTACGAGCATATAAAGTGGCAGATTTAACGGATTCTTAAATATTTGATTTTACACTTTCCCATGGGTTTCTGATTCGAAGACAGTGCCATAGACTATGGAGTTATATTTGTGTCACTATTTGGGGGGAGCAGGTTTATATTTTGAATGGAGGAAATTTACATTTTGAGCAAATAAAAATCTATTTTGTGCTCAAAAATAATAATAGAACTAGAAATGTACAGGTATCTTCTCGCTGAGTGGTTGAAGAACTGTTTGAGATCTGTGAGCCTAAAACATAACTAGCTCCTGACAAGTTTGGCATGTAGCGCAAGTTACTGTGGCAAAGTACTCTGCTGAAAAGTAAACCAGAGGTATCAAAAAGCCAGTGTTACCACTATTCTCCTTAAAGGAGTCCGGCTAAACAAGACTTCATGATACAGGCCCCTGCCCGGGGCAGGATAGGCTCACAGGCTAAATTACTAAGGCAGCATGTACAGTCTATCTTTCTGAGTACTGAAAAAAAACACCAAGTATTCCAGCTAAGCTGGCTCAACTAGCTTCAGTTTATCCCTTAAGCGAGTCAGTCACATTTAAACTTTAAAAGACATTTTTTAAAAATATGTTTATGACCTCAAAATTTAAGACCAAGTAAACTTAAGACTTTGAAAGTGGTTCAGCTTGAACTGAAGACTTTTTAAAACACTGCGAATTAAAACAGAGGATCTGAAGTGTTATGAATTAAAAAAAAAAATCTTTAACCATCCCTGTTTATAACTAGAATTACAAAAGAAACCTAAGGTATGCTATAGCAAAAACAATACTGTTTGCATTACTTGCATAACTAAACAAGAAAATGGCATGGCTTTCGCCCAACTTTACAATCCTTTTTCTTTCCCCCAATATATTTTCACATAAGAGGTTTGAGCGCACTGCTTATTACATAGGGCTTCTTGTAAACCATTCTACCTGCAAATTTAACTGTCAGGCTGTACTGTTAATTTGAAGAGCAACTTTTATTAATTATTTTTAATTAATCATTCTGAGTAGTAGACCTATACTCATTACTACAGTAACATTTTGGTTTCCCAATAAATTACAGCACCACTGGAGAGAGGGAGTAGCTGATAAGACCAAGACTATATGTCGATATGTTATGCTGAACTCGGATAAGTTGCTGGAAACTATGGCGTTTAATTAGTGCCAAAAGTCGCGCGCATAAAAACCACACGCGCGTATGCGCTCGCGAGCAGAAAACCCATCCTCTCTACGCGCTCGCGTTCGCTGGACTCTATCTACGCGCTCACGTCTGCACAGCACTCGAACATTCAAAAATTAATTAAAATCCGTACGTAAAGCAATATGGGAAACAAAGTGGTGTGCAACAGTCGCCATGAGCCCAAAATGCTAAACCACCATGTCATTACAGCTGAAAGAACATATAATATTAGCTATTAACACGATTTTGCACAAATCACGAAACACATCCTCTCTACGCGCTCGCTCCACCTTACTTCCGTTAAAAGTTATTAAAGCCATAAAACTGAATATCGAGTATGAGGCTAACTTAACCGCGGTCACTGACTAGTTATCTTCATCTTCTTATAAAGCAAATAGCCAATCGTACTCAATATTCAAAATACCAATCAAAGGAGCGGAGACATTAGCTACTGTCCCCGCCTCCAAAGTGTCAAAATTCATCCTGTGGAGCGAGCGAGTGCTAAAATTTATCCTGTCGAGCGAGCGAGTGCTGTGCGGACGCGAGCGCGTAGATAGGGGTCCAGCGAACACGAGCGCGTAGAGGGGATGGGTTTTCAGCTCGTGAGCGCACACGCGAGTGTGGTTTTTATGCGCGCGACTTTTGGCACTAATTAAACGCCATAGACACTTTGGAAACATCCAGTATGCCAACTGAATTGAAGCATCATCTCAGCATGTATACGACCAGAACAAGGCAGAAGTTAGTCTCCCTGTGGCACAGAAGGCGCTTTTGCCAGGAAAGACCGGGCTAAAAAAAAAATTATTAATTAAGGCTATAGGGGTGTTTATTACTCCAAATATGCAACCGAACTCGGTGGTAGAGAACAGGGGAGTTATACAGGATTTAGTTCATTGTGAAACTGCTTTGAACCCTGAACCCAAATTCAGTTTTGTACCTCACCATGAAGCGTGTACCACTACACCTGCGGTACATTCATATATACTATGTGAGCCACTGAAAACAAACATGGAGTTACGATAAGCACAATTTTCTCTCTTTCTAATATCCAAGAAAGCGTTACTCACAGTGTCCTCCGCCTAAGCCACCGTAGTGATTAGACACGGCAAAGAGGTCGTACACATGACGCCCAGCCTTTGGGTTGCACACAAACTCTGACATGTTCAAATTTCTGGAGAGTAAAGATAAAGAATATCAGTCAACAACAACACGATACTGCTTTATATATATATATATAAGTAAATACTTTTGAAGCATTATTAAAAGTAAAACAACAATATTTTTAATTAAGTCCCAATTTTTCTAAGGTAAGTATATCAAATACAAAGACCGTTCAAATAAATTTGGCATTTTAGTTAATGCAGATCTGACAACAGCTGTAGTGTTATTTAAAATTGGTAGATTTTAAATAAGAATCTCTCTCTCTGCAACATTAACAGAAAACATCTGCTATCAGGATTCTGTACTCGTGTGTGAATACATTTGATCAACATTCTTAAACTTCAATATGTAAAAAGGTCACCTACCCCAATCTTTCTAATCCAGTGTCTCAAAGATAACGAATGCCAAGAGATTGACCCTTCATGGGAAATATAATACAACTGCACCAATGCTACTGCCAAACAGCCAACCAATTGCCAACTAATGGGTGTAAATGCCAAAAAACAACAATATTTGTACGTGGGGCTTGTGACAAGATTATAAAGATCATTGTTACAGATTCCACAGATAACGTATGAAACAGAACTCAAAATCATTAGGTTTTAGTAGTTTTCCCTTTTAAGTATATTCAGTTCCGCAATTCTCTCATCTCTCATCAACAATTTCAATTTTCCTACAAAGTCCTATAGGGTTCTGATTAATGAACTACAACATTGCTGAATAGGTATGAAGTGACTGGGCATTTGAATAAAATCGTTACAAATGGAATGGTCCATATAGCAAGAATTTTATATCATGGGGGAAAGTCTGAAGTTCTTCTCACAAACCTTTACTACACCCTTAGAGCTAAAGTCTCCTTTGAAGTACCTGATGGGGAAGTCCACTACTGTATCCAGCTTGTCCCTCCAGCAGCGGCTGTAAGAGAAACGCTTGAGGTGCACCACCAGGATGCGGGGGAGGGACCACAGGTCAAACTTCTTTGTTGCCCGCTGGTGCTTTTTGCAGGTGGGGCAGTACCTTGGCACAAAGTTACAAGGCAGAAGTGAGAAAATTTCAATTAGCTTAGCCTGTGTGGTCACATCATAAAAACAAACCCAGTAAAGCACAGAACTACCAAGTAAGAACTTTATACAATGTCGATTGCTTTTTTTTTTTTGAAAGCTAGCACTATATCCAAACAATTTACTTTCAGGACCAGGAGTCAGAAAATATCACAATGATATTTAAAGAATATCCGTGTGACCCCAAGCAGGATGACCATTAGGCAAAGTGATGGATCGATATTTAAAGAAGCAGATTCAGTACTGAGCATGTTACCTGCAGAATACTCACCAGGGATCATGCTCTCCCAGGGTCTCCATGGTGGTGAAGAGCTCAATGCACTCCTTCAGAGCCACGGTGACCTTCTTCTTCTGCAAATGCAGCATGCTCTCATGCTTCTCGTAGGCCTAGTTTGTGGTGTGAAAACAACCCCCCATATCATGTTCAGGGCCAGCCTCAAGTGCAGGGACCTATACCTAGTTCCTTTAAGTTAATGGCTATTTATTAGGAACATGTACATTGAGAAGATGCCACTCTGACCTCTGCCTCCTGGTCATCATAGTACAGTTTCTTCATTTCTGAATCCCAGTCCATCGCCACTGTGGAAAGTTCTGTAAACACAGATGGACAATCAACAAGAGCTGATGAGCAGCTAAGGGGTCAAGTTAATCTGCAAGTAACACATTTTAGACAACATGATAAATATGAGGGATGAGGATTATAGCACAGCACTCACAAAACACAGTTTACTTTATTCTCCTCTATAAGAATATTTCTGTGCCACATATTTGATTCTGTGCTTCTGACTTGATAAGAACAAGGTTTGTCTTAAATTAGTTCCAAGCTGAATTCCAACCCACATCATGCTGTAAAATGTGAATAAAGGGCAGACACTTGCTATTGAGTTTGAGGAAGTTTCCATCTCCAGGCAGCAGTTCAATATTGGCTGTCCCGTAAGAGTTGACCACACTGAATGAGAAGAGCTTGGCCTGGGAGCTTCCAAATTCTGACTTGGATGCGCAAGCAGCGAGGAGTTTTTTCACCTCCCCGCCTCCCTCCTCATCTTCATCTTCATCTTCCTCGTCACCCACAGATGCTTCCGATGCACTATACTCTGGCTCTGGGCTGACCTGATGATCCATCGCTTCATCCTCTAATATACAGAATAAACACATCTTTCTTAATTACAGCATTTCCTGATTTGTCAGCTTTCATAATCTAAGTAAAGGGGGCGGGTCCAGTTGGAAGGCAAGGTTACACGTTACCATCCAATGACAGTCACAAAAAAGGGATTTCCTCTTCTAGAAACTAAATTCCAAACCACAACAATGTAATAAATTTCGCTCCATATCTAGCTTCTAACAACTCAAAACCTAAGGCATTTACAAAACTAAACAGCTGAATTTGACCTTTGTTCTTACCTTCACAAACTTTACTGGAGCCAGTGCAGATCCCAGACTGGTGTTTGCTGTTTGACTCTGATCCACATGGCATCACTTCTGCCAAAGGGTCGACACACTGACTGTCTGTATTGCAACCATGCAGCATATGGTCCTCAGCATCATGGCAGCTGCCATACACTACTGCTGAGGAACATTCCTTCCCTTCAGTGACAGACTCCTGGGGCCACTTCACGTAACGCCTACAATAAAGGTGGGTGGGTACTGCAGTCATAATGTTATGTCAGGATGCTCACAACAGTGAATTTGTGCAATTTTCTGGCATTTCTCCTCATCCGTGGCTACAGAACGAAATGCCATGTGTTAATCTCATTTAAGCTCTTAAGAAACCCCTCCAAACATGATAAAGAGCAAAATAAGAATTTAAAGAGTGATGCTGCTTGCTGACTGGCCAAGACTGTTAATGAGACTGACAAAGTCTTAAGTAGCACCTTGCTTAGAAATGCAAATGACCACAACCTGATCTGAATGACTTCATAAGCCGTTCTGACCTGATTCGATCAAACACCTTTGTGTACAGCAGATCTACAGTGAGGTTTTGCCGGGGGACAGTGATAAGCAGGGGCTGGCCAAACAGCACGGCCCCTGGGGAGCCACCTGCGGGCTTTGTCTGCCTCTCTCTGAAATACACCAGTAGGTTGAGGCCATTCTCATCCTCCGCTTCTACCTCATAGCTGCCGGTGAGATGACCAGGAGGGACAAGCACAACAAGTGGAAGGGGAGAAAGAGACAGTCACCTCTTAGCTGGATGGAAAAAAAGACAGCCGTCTGCAAGAAATTACCACAATGATAACTTTGCTAAGGCTAGACTTTTGTATGAAATGGCTACAAACTTACCAATTTATACTAATATATTTGCGTGGAAGGATGTAGGATAAATGTAGTGCTCATGGGTACATACATTGGGTCAACCTAGATTCAGCACCTCTGCTAATTTTAAGACCAGTAAATACTGCCAATTATGATTAGCAGAATACCTATTTGGTTGATACTTTTCACCTGCACGAAAACATCAAGAAATACATTAAATTACTTACACAAAGATGTCATCTTTATCCATTATGTTACTCAGGCCATCCTCCCTCCGATAGATTTTATGGAACCGATGATTGTAAACATCTGCTACAACCATCTGAGAAGAAACTGGCACTTCAATGCCTCATCTAAGGGGAACCTGATATGTTTCTTTAAACACTGTTCAATCTGATAAAGGTTAAATCCAAGGACTAGTAAAATATAACCATTCTAAGATTTCCCAGAGGATAAGTTCCTGTATACTTACATTCTCTGTAGCAATTCCTGACAATTTTGATAGTGCATTGCACAGATCTACAACAGTGCCCAGTTTGGGAACCACCACCCTGTACTGGACAAAAGAGAAAAAAGAAAGAAAAAGCGAAAAGAGAGCAATAATCTTCGTTACCAAGCTGTGCAGACTCCTCCGAACAGTTCATGTCAACTGCTATGTTTTTTTTCCATTATTTTTGTTTTGGTCCTCCATTTTCCGAATTCCAGCACTGAGCGCTGACAAAAGAAAAATGTCTTTGGAGGTTCATAAGTCTTCTGGTCCTACCTGCATAAGCCTGCTTTGGGGGTCCGTGCGCACCAGGGACACCTCCATCGTGCGGTCCTTCTTCATCGGCAGCGGCAGCGTCAGGTAGCAGAATGGGTCAAAAGTGACGGAGACTTTTGAACATTCTGGGCAGACAAGAGTGGACTTGAAGAGGCCGTGGAAGATGTCCACTATGATGGAGTCATTGCGCAGCCGGTGGTTCCTCCAAGCCTCTGCTGCTACAGTCTAAAGCAAGGAGGCACAACTTTAGTGTTTAGCCAGCATAAGAGGCTCCAGCAGTGTGTATGAAGATCACTTACGTAAATATATCTATATATAGCTGGCAGGCTGTACAAAACAATGGGATGGGGGCAGTTTTTTTTACTCTATGTGTTATGCGTACCTCATCTGGTCTGCCTTCAGCATCCCTTAGCTCCAGGTAAGGCTTCTTCTTGACACGGTTAAGGTCCTCGTGGAGCCCATCCAGCAGAAAGGCCAGTAGCTCTTGGGAGTCTTGTTGCTGGTAGCCTGAGAACTGGGGGGCAAATCGGCCAACTTGGGTCTGGAAATCAAGCGTGAATGGGAGGCCATGGGGGCTTGGCAAGTGTTTATCAAGTCTGACTGTCAAATACATACAAAACAACAAACCACAATTCATGCTTCCAGAAACATAAAACCACAGAGGAAATGGATGCGCAATATATTTCTGTAAGCTACATATTACTGTCTGGATTTGTAGGTTTCTCCTAAGGTTAATGGCTTCCTGTTTTATAATGTTACTTTTCATTAAGAAAGTAAAATGGGAAGCAGTGAAAGACTGGAGGCTGTTACCAAGCAAAGGCTTTATGCTGTAACCTTACACAATGACACCTAATTTTATGCTTTATTTATGGACTTTAAGAAAGTTATTCATTGCCTTAAAGGTGCGAGGAGCCATGTAGCTGCAGTTACAGGTGAGCCACATCTGCTTGATCAGGTCAGCATAAGCTTCAGCAATCTCCCCTCTCATCCCCAGTGGATTCTCCCGGTTGATCTCAGCTTCATAGTGGTCGTTCAAGAAGTACTCTGTGAGCGGGGACGCATGGCTGAGGCACTGGATTGGGAAGGGGGCACATTTCAGGTATACGCTAAACAATATTGGCATTATGGGGTCTATCGGTTTGGGGGCTTCAGCTTCAATTCCGGTTCAGTTTAATTAATAATACACTTATAAAGAGCTTATAAAAAGGGCTCCCTCTAATCAAGACTGTTGGTGTGTGTACCTGAAGAGCAGAGTTCATGAAGCAGGTGTTGCCCAGGTTACTGAGGCCACACAAACCAGGCTGAGTCTGGGCCTCAGAGTAGATGTATGATGAGCTGTATGAACTGTAACCTCCAATCCTGAGATAAAAATGAGCCTTGTCAGAGATCTCTCAGACACACCTCATCCAGAGACAGTTTTTGATGCATCTGACTGAAAATGGCACAAAAAAACAAAAAAAGAACCTATTACCTGTTGTCAGATGAGGCACTGCTGTTCATCGTGTAGCCAGAAATGCTGTTGTCCCCGTTGGTCATAGTCAAAGACACCCAAGAGTTAGAGGAAAGTGCTGCGGAGGCAGTGAAGCTCGGGGACAGGGTGGTGCTGGACCTAAACAAATAATTATACAATGATTACAGGGCAATCTGGGAAATTTGGGGGTAAAATAGTTTCTTTCACAATAATAAGGGGATGAGAGAACCAGAAAATACTTACTTGGCATGTTGGGACTGTCTGGACCACGTGCCATCCTCGTTCTTCTGTTCAATAACCAGCATCTGCAGGCCCATAGCAGACACAAAAAGGGAAATCTGGTGAAATCTTGTTCTCAAACAAGCTTAAAAAGTTGAACCATCTCCACACTGGCGCCGTTCACACAGTCATCTGATGCCAGCCTAACCTACAGCAAACACAGGTATAACCTTCCCTAACAGAACAGAAGTAAGCTTAGGAGTAGCAAAGTCCTGCATGGTCTACTTCCCCACCTGGCCCTGGAAAAGTCCAGAATCCTGCACCGTGCTGTCCATCTTGTTAAGCTGCTCAAAAGTGTTGCTCATGTACTTGTTCCAGAGGCGAGTCTCTTTCTCCACGGTAATCCCAAACAGCTTCCTCATCTCCTTTTCAATCGTACCTATACAGTGACAATTACGTACATATAAAGGACGCCTCAACATGCAGTTTTCTTTCTTTAATTCTTCATAAGTGGAGTCACTTCCCTGTTTCACATACAAGATTCATCACCTTCAGATCAAATATAAAACATGCAAAAACCCACAACACAGGATATTCAGAATGATTGAAGCCCCCCCCTTCTTTCCTCTCACCTACAGTATCAGCCTTACTGAAGTGCCTAGTCACTACTTTGTCCATGTTGTTAAACTCGCACAGATTGAGCTCCAAGAGGTAGACTTCCACTTTACAGTGCTTTACAAACATTCCATGCTCCACAACCTAAAAAAATAAAAAGCATTTCAATGCTAAAAAAGTCTATTTTTTTGTCAAGCCATTTGTCCATTAATAGAATTTACAATCAGGCCCAAAATATTCCAAATACTTTTCATGATCATATTACCTGAGGCTCCAGCTTCCAAGTTAAGACAACATGTGGTGAATTTGAACTGTACGTTAATTACCATATTCTGGCACTAAGAGCTTTCATGCTTTATTTACCTTTTCCACATGTACAAGTAGCTATAGCTCCAGGGAACAGCCACATGCATGTGACGTATTAGACAGCATAAATACCTCGTGGGAAGATTGCGAACAGGTCGTAATTACTTCAGATTAGTGTCGGCTGCAGATCAAAAACTGCCCTCGCATAGGTGTTAGAATTAGCAAGCAAGTTCAGTATTACCTTATTTAGACTTAAATTACACTGTTTGTGCATGCTGGCCAGACAAGTGTGCTATGAGAGATGGTTATTCAGTTGTTCTCTACATTTTAAACTGTGTTTGCACTCCATACTGGATTTTTCATTACCTTCCTGCATTAGCAAATTCATGCATTACTCGCCAAATGTCCCGTCAGTTTACCTTGCGCACAATGGGCCGCTGACCCTCTACAAACCCATACCAGCTGACAAGCTTCTGCCAGGCCTCAGTGGGCAGCAAGATGTAGTCAAGCTCATCGATTAGATGTTCTTTCAAGGACTGTGCCTCATGGTCTGTGAGAACAAATACGAGTTGCATCTCCTTATGAGTAACAAATGGGAAAAACGCTGTGTTCCTATTCAGGCAAATGTAATGTGTCTTTCACCAGAAAAATATTCTGGTTCTTAAAACTCACATCCTTCAATCCACAGATAAAACATGCTGCTCAGATTTTCCAAGAATTTCCCCAGACATGATGATAAGTGACAAAACTATTTTTCATGCTGTAAAATTTCAACCATGCATACGTTAAAATATCAAGGCCGTACAGACCTGCTGGCTTCTGACATTGAATCGAGGCTATGATTTTCATTACATTTGAAAAAAGTGATTTCACCTCTTAAATATCATTTATCAAGTTAATAAAGTAACCTTAACATTCTAATTCACATGGAATTTACCTGAGAAAAGTCCTGAGTTGTCTATGGGACCTGGAAAGAGGTTCCGTTCTCCAACATTGTACATGTCCCAGCTCTCATAGCCTACATATTTCTTCCATTGCTTGAACCACCTGGTGTCAATCAGGAACCTGTAAAAAACATTCAAAATGTGTGTAGCACCAGGAATGAATTCACACACTGAAACTTTTTTGTTCATCCAAATAAAAAAAACGGTTTTAAAGTAACTGTTAGTATTTCCTAATTGCATAGAAATTAAGGATCTACTGACACTACCAAAACACTCTGTTTGTGAAATTAAAAATTGCAGGTGCCTCAGCTTGGCAGTTGATTAAGTACGCTGTTAGTTATATAAACAGCTATGATTACATCAAACAAAATTCAGTATTAATGTAATTGCTTAGGACCTTACGCTGACTGGTGTACAAGGCCAGCAAAAAAGTCGGACGACAATTTATCATCTAGTGGACAAGGGCACCAAATTAATATCTTGGTAGCAGCTACGCTTATGCCACTGTTTTACTGCCGTACATCAAGAGGGCAATGCCGGACAAGAGATGCTCACACTGCGTTTAGGGACGGGCCTAAACGCCGGGATGACCCAGTAGGTGCAGCCGGTGCCAAGAGAACCGCCGGATTAACAGGGCAAATGCGGCTTCCCCAACTGGATAATAACTAGGACGACCGTCCCTTAACATCGTCCACACCGTCTTGTTGATGCTTGCGTGGAAACCCCGAAATCGGGGCGGGGGGGGGGCGTTTTGACG
>JAODLD010000113.1:26150773-26185809 GCA_026781065.1 Mormyrops boulengeri
ACGTTTTGAGTGAATTTTGCACCTGATGTGGTGGAAAAGAATGTTCTATGGAACAGTAGTTTAGCTTCGCTGTTATTCAAGTTGGCAAGTTAAGCAGTATTTATGGATATGTTCATTGCTATAGTTGTTTCGTACTTGTGTTTTTTTTTTTTTTTTTTTTTTAAATTTCAAGCAGTGTGGGGTTTATGTAACACAGGGTTAATGTAAAAACGTGATACTATAATTTGGATTTTTATTTTTAATTTTTAGTGAAAATTAAGCTCTAGCCGTTCCTTGGTTTGCTATATATTACAGCCTCAAGAGTTTACCGATAGGTATATAATATTGAAGCTGTGTGATTTTGAGTAACTTGTTTTAAAATCCTTAATTGTCGTCTTGAAATATTTCCTGGTCTGTGGAGACATTCCTTGATTCTAGGTTCTCACACAGTTGACTTGCATATGAAGACTTCCTTGGCTTCTTTTCACACACTGCTCCGGTGCCAGGTTCTGGCAAGCCGGCAGCACTCGGGTCCGATACACCATTAGACTTCTCTTTAGAATGCACACAACCTGTTCAGCTAGCACCTTCCACCTCATTCCTAAAATCCTCATGGGACTCCTTGACTTCCCCTTCCAACTCAACTGGGCTTGTTCTTGCAGTGAAAATTGTCAGACCTGCTCAGCCCATGTTGTCCCCCTTCCCAATGAACCGAAATAATTGTGTGCGTTGTCTTCATATTGCAGAAGCAGCTGGTGATCCAGGGTAAGAATGTGGTCATGCAGTACAGTACCCCACGACAGAAGTTTGAAGACTGGCTGTGCAACACTGTGAGTACCTGCTTCTACCCCAACTACCATGCTGGCTCAATTGCCAGGTATCTTCGCACAGACAGGTTTTGGGTCCATCCTCTGCATGTTTTGCAAATTACCGCTTTTGGTTTTTTTTTTTTTTTTTTTTTTTTAATATGCTATCTTGTGGCTGAAAAAATATGCATAGTAAGGATTGCTTTCAGGACGGTGTTCCCTTGCGGCTTTAGCAGGCTAAATGCAGCCACTTGGTGGTTTTATGAATAAAAATGATGTAACCGATTGCTTGCAGTGTGGACTGTATAATTTCCGAAGGAGGCTGAAGTGCTTCAGGTGTGGAGCAGCCAAAGTTGGTGAGTAGTGCTGCTGGTAGCCCCCAGGCACACAGGCTGCTGTGATGTTGTGTGCAGTCGCTTAGGTCTCTTGGGCTGAGGTGAATAGTTGGACAGGTCTCCACCCTGATACCCTAGCATCCTGATGGATCTCAGTGTTCCCTCTCACCAAGGCGTGATTTCTTGGGTTTTCCCTGGTGATGTATTATAGGAACTTCCAAGATGGAAACGCCTGCATTGTCACTGTTCTTAGCTCTCGGAAGATCTGATTGTTAGTTGACCCTCATGGTTTCTCATTTTCTAATTTTTACGAATTGTCTTTGCGTTTTAACAGAAGGTGAGACTGCTGCACCCAGCACAGTGACTGAGCCCCAGCAAAGTGGAGACTACTATGGTGACAGTAAGCATGGCCTGCTATCTTAATTGGTTAATTTATGATTTGAATAAAAATGTAATGTTTTGTTACCTGCTAATATGGAATAACTGAGCACTTGATTATAGTTGTAGCTACTGCAAGTTTTGTATTTGCTGAGTTATGACTTCATTGTCTTGATAGCAATCATCTTGAGAAACATTGCCCCTCTCACAACGGTGGAGGCCATCATGGCTGCCCTCGCACCCTATGCCAACCTCTCAGCAAGCAATATTAGACTGATCAAGGACAAGCAGACTGGACAGAACCGGGGCTTTGCCTTTGTGCAGCTTTCCTCACCTCTGGTAGGCTGGGGTCATGCATGTTTGATTTGCCGCATTGACTGGAAATGTTCTCTATACCCAGAGTTAAGTAATGTTTCTGGAAATGTCATTATCTGATGCTAAACGGACCTCCAATTTATTTTCCGTCTTAGTGATTGGTTCCTTGTAAACTTTCCTTCTCTTTTGTAGGAAGCTTCCCAGCTTCTCACCATCCTCCAAGGCCTTCAGCCCCCACTCAAACTCGATGGCAAGACTATTGGTGTGGATTATGCAAAAAGCACTAGGAAGTGAGTCGGCTGTCTCGATTTCAGCATCTTTTCATTGAGTGCAGTATAGCCAAAGTACCCATAAGGCAAGAGTTTCATCAGTTACGTGTCAGTTTGCAGAAAAAAATGTATTAATAGTAATGGTGGATCCATTTGGCCAGTGACTTCTCATAGTACTTTGATTTGTGACAGTGTTTTTTGGTTGGGCGGGGGGGAAACCCAGCTAGTTTATTTCTAGTAAGTTCTTCAGCTTTGCAATCATGATGCACTATGAGACTCCATGTTTTTGCCTCTGCCAGGGATCTGGTTACGCCAGAGGGAAATCGTATCAGTGCCCTCTCAGTGGCCAGCACAGCCATTGCTGCCGCTCAGTGGTCCTCCAGCCAGGTATTAGGCCAACCTTCTTGGAACTGGATAGCACGAGCCCAAGGCCGTCAGGCTGCTAACATCTAATTTTTATCAGCCTCAACAGGGTGGGGAGGGAGCACTAGACTATAATTACCTGCAGGAAGGCTTTGCCCAGTATGCACAGGTGAGTACCTGCACTATTGTGTTGGTCTGTACTCAGATTGGTCTCAATGTTAAATTCCTCAAAAGGTCCTTTTTTGCTCTGGATTTTTTAATGCCAATGCTGTTAGCTGAAAAGATGGAAAGACTACTCTCATACTGAATAATAATGGTTTGTGTAACCTGTAGTATGGTCAAGAGTACAGTGCATATTACCAACAGCAAAGAGGACTGGACACCACACGTGGCGATGGGTTACTTGGAGGTGAGGGACAACTCAATATCACAGATTGAAGTGAATGTATGAATCGGTGTCAGGCACTGATGAGTGGTGTGGAAATGCAGCTGCTGATTCGCACTGTACCATTGCAGCTGCCCCCGGGATTCCAGCTGTCTCTGGAGTGGTGGTCTCTCCGAGCGCACAGGTCTTTCAGCCCCATATTGTCAGCCAGCCTGTCACCCAGGTAAGTATTGTGCTTGGAGCCTATCACAAGCTGGAGTTTAACAGCCCTGAAGCATCAGTAGACAAAATTTACTTCTATTCTGTAAATCTTTAACTTGGGCAGGACAAAATGTTCTTTTTTTTTTTTCTTTGCATTCCAGGTAGCACAGGCTTCTCAGAACACAGAGACAGCTACAGCCCAGTCTGCAACCATCACAGCCACAGCCACCATAAAAGCTTCTCCTACATTTGCTACAACCACAGCAACGGCAACTACCGCAGCCCCGTCAGAGAGCAAGACGGGTAAGAGTAGCTACTTCTTATAAGTCCCAGTGCCTAGAGAGAGGCCTGTTTTCACAAACACCATTCTGATCCCAGTTTTGAATGGGAACCCAGTGCGCTGTTAGTAACACATGGCAAAATGCTTTGGCTGTGCAGACCTCATTGTTAAAATGGTTGTGTGTGTGTGGTGGTCCTCTACAGCCGTTCCTGACACCTCAACCTACCAGTATGATGAATCCTCAGGTTATTATTATGACCCGCAGTCTGGCCTATACTATGACCCAAATAGTCAGGTAAGTGCATCCTATTAACTCCACCTCTGGCAGTTATACCTAGTTCTGTGCCTGTCAGTTATTTTAAGATTGAAGTCTGCAGATGTTGACTCATAATTGCTTTAACAGCTAGTTTATTTATCCAAAGTACTTCATGTGTTTCACACATACTTACCCTTTTTTGACCATTACTTAGTATTTATCTGTTGCACCAAATCCTGGCCAGTGGTGTTTCTTTGTTACACAGCACTTTTTTTCCTCCTCAGTATTACTACAACTCCCAGACGCAGCAGTACCTGTATTGGGACAGTGAGAAGCAGACTTACATACCAGCAGCTGATAACGGCTCTGCTCAGACTGCAAATTCCAACACGGCAACAGCCACAGCGAGCAAGGACACCAAAGAACCCAAGGAGAAGAAAGAGAAGCCCAAGAACAAGACCGCCCAACAGGTTCCTCACTCCATACTTCTTTTTTTCCCGCTATAACAGAGATTTGAGGCTACACTAAGTGTGACCTCAGTAAATTACCTCACTTAAGACAGGAGTTGGTGCCTGAACTAGTTTTTCAGTCTGACCTCAAGATCAACGACCTTCAAAACCTGCCTCATTTCCTGCACTATTAATACATCCATGTGTTGAAAGTAATGCTAAAGTGCCTCTAAGTTCTGGGATTAAATTCCATAGTTGGAGGTTTGCTGGTTTATGTGGGTTTGGTCAATCGGATATATGTTTCTCCTAGATTGCCAAGGATATGGAGCGTTGGGCAAAGAGCCTCAACAAGCAGAAGGAGAATTTTAAGAGCAGCTTTCAGCCAGTGAGCCAGGAGGAAAGGAAGGAGGCTGCAGCTGCAGATGCAGGCTATTCCCTCTTTGAGAAGAAGGTATCTCTACATTCTTTACTGCAGTGCCATTGCAGAGAAACCAGTCTGCAATGGTGGCACACATCTGTTTGCTGCTCTGTTTAAGCATAGGTAAAATTGTATCATTTTTATGTCATTTTAGGTAAGTAATAATGAACCCCATAAACATTTTCATATATTAAGTTAATTATGTGGGACTTTACAGCAGGCTGGGACACTGGAGAAACCGCAGCAACCGCAGCAGCCTCCACCGCAGCAGCAGCAACCGCAACAGCAGCTGCTAGTGGCAGAAACGGTGAAGAATGGAGAAGAGGACAACGCAGTGAAGGTGAAGAGTGGGGTACTGAAGTATGAATTGAAGGCAAAAAGTCATTACAGTTGCAGTATATTATATTCAGAAGCTTAAGAAAATAAGGATGTCAAGGTTATCTGAAGGTTCTGCCCTCCACTGAAGAATAACCATGCAAATGAATTATAATTCTTTAGTGTAATGCTTGGTGTTCTGAAAACCATGGTGGCAGTGTGTTAATTATTGGATGTGTATAAGTGTCTCACTATACAAAAAATGACTCTTATTTGGGCAGTGTGGTCTAGTAGCTGCATACAGTGGAGACAGTGATCCTGAGGATATGGAGTCTGACCGAGGTGAGGAGGGCACTGACAGGCTCACTGACTGGAAGAAGATGGCCTGCCTGCTGTGCCGGAGGCAGTTCCCCAACAAGGAAGCACTGGTGCGACACCAGCAGCTGTCAGATCTGCACAAGGTACCTATTTGGGTTTTTTCTGTATTGCAGGAGCCAGGATTGTGTGCACAATGAAGCGTTCTAATTAAATTGTAGTATGAATGGCCTGCATGTTCTAAATACTGTTTGTTATTCCAGCTTATCTGCTTTGGTTTCCGTAAACAGAATGCTGTGTTCTCTACTCCTGTTCATTCTTATTCCAGAAAAATCTGGAAGTTTACCGAAGATCTAAATTGACTGAATCAGAACTGGAAGATTTGGAAAGAAAAGAATCTGAGGTACTAGTTGTTGGTTTAGTGTGAACCACAATCTTCAGTTCATTGAAAAAAGACCATTTCAGTTCTGACCAGTCAAATCGTTGTATAGATGAAGTACCGAGACCGGGCAGCTGAAAGGAGGGAGAAATATGGTATCCCGGAGCCTCCTGTTCCTAAAAAGAAGAAATTTAGCCAGCCTCCTGTTGTGTAAGTGACTCTTGGATAGTGGCTAGGAGCTTACAAACCCATAATTATGTATTAACTTGGACTCATGAATAAATTCATGGACTTGCTGGTGGGATTGTATTGTGTTCTCTCATTATAATTAAGAATTCTGCCTAAAATAGATGTGGCTTCTGTATATGCAGGAATTATGAACAGCCCACCAAGGATGGCCTGAACAGTGACAATATTGGGAGCAAGATGCTGCAGGCAATGGGCTGGCAGGAGGGCAAAGGCTTGGGCCGCAACCAGCAGGGCATCACAGCACCCATACAGGTCAGTCATGCAGCGACGTTCAGGGAAGACCTCTTTATAACACGTTCCCCAGTGGCATCTTGTGGTCTTGATTTGCTCCTTATCTGGCTTTCTCCCATTGTAGACTCAGTTAAGGACGAAGGGAGCAGGCTTGGGGACCAAGGGCAGCTCTTACAGCCTGTCTGCATCTGACACCTACAAAGATGCTGTCCGGAAGGCCATGTTTGCTCGTTTCACTGAGATTGAGTGAGCATTTCATTTGCCCTCATCCTTTCCTCCCCTCTGCAAAATGGAGTGCCCCAGTGATCATAGACCTGTAGTGGAGCTGTTCTTTTTGTTGCTGTCATGAGTGACACTTGGCGGCATTCAATGTCCATGACTGACCATCTGCCCTCAAAACACACATGGATGGAAAAAAGCACTCAGAAAAGGAAATGACTGTTAGGATGGTGAGAGATTGAGGAATACAATGAAGTTCTACTTCTGTATTCTTTGTTGCTTCAAACAAGACGTTTGGTTTGTTTGGCAGCAGAGGTCACTGTTGCCACTGGATACTGTAAATATACTTGTTTAAAACCTTTTTGTCCTAGATGAAATTTGTGTGCATGATTAAGAAATGTACAGTTTATATGATTCATTTAATTTTGTACAGAACTAATAAATCACTGCTCACTTCGTTGTGTGATGTACATCTAAGGAGAGTGAAATGTAGAGCAGTATGTTGAGTGAATAAAAAAAGTGGTGAATCTATTGTACATGGCTTTCTGTAGATTTCCAATGGATGTCGAGATTCCAAGGTGAGTGATGGGCATTTAACAATGAAATGGCAACATGCCAGGCCAGTCTACTTTTTTTTTTTTGTTTGTATTTTGACAATCTACTTTTTAGGTTGTAGGATGGAGACTGTTTGAATCTTGTAGGAACGCTAAGCTCCCTGTGTGTGGGCAGGATTGCTTAACAGGCCTTTCAGGAGCAATGGAAATCCCTCTTCTGTGGAAGGCCACACTGTCTGCAGGTGTTTGGATTACTTGTAGGCAATAATTTGTGGCTGCAGTAGGGGTACTAAATTATAGTTTTGCCTTACAATATCTGAGCTGCGACTGGCGATTCAAAAACTGGCATGCTAGAGCTTTGATGTGCACTTCAGAAAAAGTGCTTACGCACAATAACATAAAATAGTTTCTGAAAAGGTTTTATATATATATATGTTGTCAATTTGTAAACTGTACTATACTTAGAAATGTTGCTGAAACTCAAAAATCCTGTCTGGCCCCTGTATTGGACTAGCATCACTTTCCAGGTGGCCCTAGCCTTGTCCTTTGCTTCCAGCAATAGGATTCAGGTTTACCCCGACCTAGTATGGGTGATGCAGTTATGGAAGAATGACTGATGTATTTAAAACTGGCGTCCTATCTGTTTCTTTTTAGTCTGGTTCAGCTGGAAATTGTGAAGGAGATGGTGATTATTAAAATCTTTAACGTTTAATCTTTATTAATGGCTGAGTATACATTAATTTTCAAATTTTAAAAGTGTCCTGGGATTGCTCTAATGAGGACAAAAGATGTTTATAAATAACCCAGTGTTTATAAATGTAATAATGTTGCTATTAAACAATTAGCAGTAGAGTAAAAGATTTATTTAATGTTTAACATCTTATTGGGTAAAATGCTACAAATTATAACACAGCCACTTAACTTTTCAATTGAGACTGAGCTGAGCTGGGCCAAAAACCAGCATGTGCGGGACAACCAGCATTGGGGAATACTTTTGTCTTTTCCTATTCCAGAACTAAAATTTGAAATGAATGATTTCAGAATGAGTGTTACATCTACTGCCCTTTCTGTGTCCTAGGCATCTGTGTTTCTTGGAAATTGAAGACTCAAATGTTCTCCTAGATAGGGGTCCTCTACTGGTGAAGTTTAGTCCACAACATGGTTAGAAATGTTCCTCGTCCACTTCTGTCATGCAAGCCAGTAACTTCTGGTTGCCTTCCTGACCTGGTTCCCCTAACAAAAAGTATTTTGCAGTCAATCAGATTTTCCTTTCAGCATAAACACCTAATCCAAATTTTTAGACATTCTTAGCTTTTAAAATTAGTAACTTCTTCGTCGTGTTGTATTTGTTGTCATACATATGTTAACTTATAATTTAACAATTATCTATCAAGACCTTGAATGAAATGGGTTTGTAATTTGGATGGGGAGGCTTTTTGTACAAGGGAAGAATCAATACAAACCAGTTGTGACTGTGCTTCATACTGTACTCATACTGTAACTCAAACCCTAAGATTCTCAGATGTACTATTTTATGGATGGTCAAGAGCTCTTACAACAGTTGGGGGTATAATTTGCTAATTTGTAAATTCACTCTTGAGCTCTTGTTTTTGCCAACTCAATACCTGTTTTTCTTTTGCTAGAATATTTCCTGTTTACAACCTGTGAGGGGCAAAGGTTTGGTTCTTTGTGTACTGAAGTGAGGAACAGTAAAATTTTAAAGTTCAAAGGTGAGGGGTGTTCATTGGGTAACACTGTTGCCTCACACCTCTAGGGTTGGTGGTTTGAATTCTTCCACTGCTCTGTAGGTGTGTGGAATTTCTTCTCCCTGTGTCATGTGGGTTTCCTCCCACAGTCCAAAGACCCGCCGTTAGGTTAGTTGGTATTTCTAAATTGCCTGTATTTCATGTCTGTGAGTGTGTGCATGTATGCATCCTGTCTAAGACCAATCAAGGCCTTGTCAATATTATTTAGGTTGTCCAGTATCATTTAGTATAATTATACAAATATATTTTTCACATAGAGAGAGGTAAATGTATTTTTGTTGTTAGTGTTCTGAACTGATATGTACAAATATGTAATTTTTTGAAGAATATTCTATCCATTTTCAGAAGCCACTTGTTCTATTCAGGGTCACAGGGGGGGTTCAGAGCCTATGGATGCAAGGCAGGGAACAACCCAGGATGAGGCGCCAACCCATCACAGGGCACCCTTGCATGTCAGTCACTCACACATACAGGAAATTTGGTAACTGCAGTTAGCCTCCGCATGTTTTTGGTGGAAACCCCACGACGACATGGGGAGAACATGCAGGCTCCACACACAAAACCTTGGCGGATACTTGAAGCCTGGTCCCAGAGGTGTGAGGTGACAGTGCTAACCAAAGCACCGCCATGCCACCCATTTTGATTGATTGATTAATTATGAAATTCCACATTGACCAGTAGTGGGTAAAGCCTACTTAGCTTTGTTAGGATAGGGTTAGTATGTAGTGGAATGCCATCAGACTGCAGAGGAATTCAGTATATAAGCTGCATAGAGCTTCTCAAGTACAGATCTATGAGCTGTGTGATTTAACTTATTTAATCCAGGTTCAGATCCATATGTTCTTTTGTTTGTCTTACATTTTTAGCAACTTTATGTTCTTGAGTTCATACAAAATATAAAGATTCAAAATTTATTGGGGATCTTTATGTAAGTGGGTCTTTTTCCGATTCTATCAGGGCATTGGCGTAACATAAGATGCCACAACAAGGCCTTGTGCCCTGCATTGCCTTGGATAGGCTCCAGATTAGAAGGTGGGTGGATGATTCTGACTATCGGATTCAGATCCCAGAGGGAAAGATTAGTCGTTTGAATAGTTTAATATGAGTCAGTTCTTGGTCAGGCATAGATTTACAGAATATATATGGTAACAACATCAGGAAGAACAGCGGTTTCAAGCTGAAATTTTGGGAGGGACACTGCCCGTCATTTAAATTTGATTTAAGTTACTATTGAGTAAATTCACCTTGCACAGAATGAAAGCATAGGTATGTAGATCATCAAAAATAAAACTGCAAGATTCCTTAGGTCTCACCCTCTAATATTGTCATGGGCAACAAAAGAAGTATTTCTGCAAAGTTTGAGTGATACTGGTGCTTATTTAGGGGTTGCTCAAGCAGAACAAAGTTATGGTTAATACATAATAAAATAGTGAATTTATTGTCAGTTACTGACAATTTGTTTGTCAAAATTAATGAAAATGTGCGCTACGGTATTAAAAAATAAAACATAGTCTATAGTGGGAAAAGCAAAATGAGGTGTTACAATGTACAAAAATATCAAAGACTCCATGGAGACCCAACTTTTAGCCAGCAGTCCAAATAACAGCAAAAATTACCAAGAAAATTCTCAGGAAAGTAAACCTGGCAAACATCTTCACATCTCATCAGAAAGAAACAGAATTAAAAGACTATATATGTGGTGGAATGGTGGTTAGCACTGTTGCCTCACATTGCTGGGACTGGGGTTCTCCAGGTACTCCAGTCTCCTTCCCCAGTACAAAAACATGCTAAGGTGAACTGGAGTTACTAAATTGCCCATAGGTGTGAATGTGCCCTGTGTTGGGTTGGTGCCCCATCCTGGGCTGTTCCCTGCCTTGTACCCATAGCTTCTGGGATAGGCCCTGAATAGGATAAGGGAGTACAGAAAATGGATAGATGGATGTTGAATATATTCATGTTAGTGTATGTACATTTATAAAAGTGCACTCATCCATTTTTCAGGGTCATGGGGGGTCCAGAGCCTAGCCAGGAGGCTATAGGCACAAGGCAGGGAACAACTCAGGATGGGGCGCCAACCCAGTGCAGGACACAGACAAACACACACAATTTGATTACTCCAATTAGCCACAGCATGTGTGTGGACTGGGGGGGAAATGGAGTAGCCTACCTGAAGAAAACCCCACGACAACATAGGAAGAACATGCAAACTCCACACACACACGCACACACACACACCCCTTGCTGCAAACCATGCATGATATTAACTTTATATTTCTTTGGTTGGATGCAGCTCAAAGCACACATTTTAAATGACATTTCAAGCAAGAGCAAGTGGTTGATCAGCAGTATAACTGCCACGGCAAAACATGCCTAATCCTCCCTAGTAGAAAAAGTAATAAAGGAAACATTGTCCCTAAAGTCTCTTGCTGAATGCTGGGGCTGTATGAAGGAGATAATAACAATTACAAGCTTTCTTCTTGGGAGGTTAGAAAACAAACAGTGCCTCAAAAATGCATTATAATTATGCTGGTTTTCATGTGACCCACTGTGTATGTGTTTTTTTCTGTTTAGTAAAGAACATAATAGTAAACCTTTTTGAACAGGCAAGAAATATCAAAACCGGGCAAGTTACATCTGCCTTAGTCCAATTACAATTTCTGTTTTGTGTGCAAAATGCTTAATAGTACTGGAGTATTTTTGTCAATAGGAGTTTGTAGTATAGAAGGATTTGTACCTGTGTGCCTGTGCATTTACAAGCGTGGTCTGTGAATGAGCGTTTCAGCTGCTTCTTATGTAAAGTGCTGAAACACTGGGCTCTCTCAAGCCTCTGCTCAGTGAAGCTCCAACATCTATGATTCATTTCAATCTTATTGGGGACCTTTTTTTAAACTGTGAAAAATTGTTGCTGTTGTACATTAGCTTCCTTAGATGTTATTGCATTAGAAGGACTGCACATGCTGCAGAAAATCACATCTAAGAACTCCAGAAATCTGGAGTGATGTATAGAATCCAACATGCAGAATCTTTTTTTCCTCCCTCAAACAGAGATGTACGTTATTTGTGATTCCCACAACATCTTTGTACCACTGTGTGTGTTTTTTCATGGGGTGATCCATGATTAGTGAGGGATAAGATCATTTTTGACCTTTGCCGAGACATTGTATGGGTGACAACCTAGAACAGGGTTCTTCAAATCTGGACCTCAATTCCAAATCCAGGCCGTGTTTTCAGTTCTCCCTGGTGGTTAGTTTAATAATTACTGATTCTGATTGGCCGGAGGCTTCACACCTGACTCACAGGTAAAGGAAGGCTGGGAAATCAGCAGGGATTGGACCTTCAGGACTGTGATTTGAATAGCCCTGACCTAGAACTTATTAAATCTTGAGAGAAATCACCCCAAAATTGAAGCAAGGCCACTTAGTGGAAGTGTGAGAGTAGACAACAAAAAAACCTTATGAATGTGATTATTCAAGAAGTATTTGATGGATCTTATTATTGCTTTAAAAAACATTATATGGATGAAGGTCTACAGCTGATTCCATTTTCAGACAAAATGGCCCTAAAATGAAGCAGCAGCACCATGTCGCAGCAAAGGAAGGAATGTCATCTGTAGAAGACACTGAGTCTTGTGAACACAGTAACTCTAAGAGTATCCTATGGATCAATCTTTGCGGGCACATTGTATGGATGACAAATTGGAAGTGGACTGACAAGCCCATTATTTTCAGGAATTCAGGAATTCTGAGACAGATTGCCCCAAAATTGAAGCAGCGCCACATAGTGATATAAAAAAAGGTTAGTTTGAGACACATGATCCCATCAGCATGACAAAAAAATTTGGATCATAAAGTTTTCTGGTTTGTCATGTAAAAACTCCATAAAATTTATATGGGACCTTGTTGGTCCTCAGAGATTTTTTTTGTGATTCTTTGTATGTGCATTCTAAGTCTCACCAATTGCTTATTTTTTACTGGGTTGGTTTGAAATTTGTACTGAATATCCAAGAAACCCTAAGGATAATGCATAGGATGTATTCATTAACCTTGTCAAAAGGATAACTCCATTTGTTATTATTTGAATTTTGATGGATCATAGTACCATTATATGGATGAGATTCTAAACCTGAAAATCGTCCCCATGCTAGACCACAAATCAAACCAAAGCCACCATCTCGTGAACACCAAAACATCTAAACATATTCCATGAATCTATTTGCAGATTTCCCAGGAACATTGGGTAACACTTTACATTAACTGCACCTTCATGATTCCTTTATAATGCATTCATAGAACATTCAGTGCCCCTACATAATGCCTTTATAGAGAATTCATAAAAAGCATGTAAGTATACCTTAATATCCTAACATACCTTAACAACCTTAATATACACTAAAAACAAACATTATATGATAATAACAAACATTATAATCATTTAATCTGATAATGTTTGTTATTAATGTATATTAAAGCTGTTAAGGTATTTTAGGATCTTAAGTTATAGATGCATGCTGACTATGACTGTTCTATAGATGCATTATGAATGTATTATGACAGTGCACTGAATGTTCTATTAATGCGTAATGAATGCTTTATGAAGGTGCAGTTAATGTAAAGTGTTACCAAACATTGTACAAGTCAGTGTTTCTCAAACTGTGGGGTGCAAGATGAAGTATTCTATAATAAAGTTTACATTGTTTTCTCATCACTGGCCTTTCCATTTCTGCACATTTTATTGGTAGATGAAATGTTTTGTGGGGAACTAGGCAAAATTTATTGTGGGGGAATTTTGTCAAGTCACGTTTTTTTTTCGAGAGGAGGGCAGAGTGCGTAAGGTAGGCTTCTAATAATAACATTTTTGTCATACTGTGATATTTTTGTTCGGAGAAATGTATCATGGGAGAACACCCCCAGATAAATTTATCATGGGAGAATTTAATCGTGTCACTTAGCCCTAGTCCAAGTCAGTGGTGGCACATGATAAAAACAGGTTCATATCCCATGATCCTTATTACATTATGACAAGTCACATGAAATGCTCCAGAGGTGCTGGGTGAATGGCCTGACCATGAACTACAATGAACAGATGCCAAGCTTCACTCTCTACTGTGTATATACACTGATCACTGACAAGTGAAGTGAATAACACTGATTATTTTTTTACAATGGCACCTGTCAAGGGCTCCATTGCATATTATTCAAGTAAACACTCAGTTCATGAAGTCGATGTGTTGGAAGCAGGAACAATAAGCAAGCATAAGGATCTCAACAACATTTCATCCATTTTCTGTACCCAGTTGTCCTATTCAGGGTTGCAGGGGATCCAGAGCCTATCCTGGAAACTATGTTTACAAGACAGGCAACCACCCATCACAGGGCAAACTCACTCCTGCATGCAATTTGATAACTTTTTTCACCTTAGAATGTTTTTAGACTATAGGGGGAAGCCGGAGTACTTGCCAGGAACTTCACGACAGCACAGGGAGAACATGCAAACTCTACACACATAGAGCCATGCCAGAAACTGAAAGCCTGCTCCCAAAAGTGTGAGACAACAGTGCTAACCACTGCACCACCACTCTGAGTGATTTTGACAAGGGCCAAATTGTGATGGCTAGATGAGTGGGTAAGTGCATCTCCAAAATGGCAGGTCTTTTACCTGTTCCTGGTATGCAGTGCTCAGTACCTAGCAAAAATGGTTCAAGAAAGGCCACCCAGTTAAGGGGGCCTTTGGCACCCAAGGCTGATCAAGAATCCCCTACATGGCAACTGTATTCCCTGATGACAGTGGCCACTTTCAGCAGGATAACACACGGAATGGTTTGAGGAACATGAAAAAGAGGTGTTGATTTGCCTCCAAATTCCCTAGATCTCAATCTGATTGAGCATCTGTGGGATCTGCTGGACAAACAAGTCCAATGCATGGAAGCCCCACATCACAACTTACAGGACTTAAAGGTATTACTGCTAACATCTTGGTGCCAGATACCACAGGACACCTTCAGAGGTCTTGTGGAGTTCATGCTTCAATGGGTCAAAGCTGTTTTGGTGGCATGAGGGGGTCATCAGGCAATATAAAGCCATCTGCACACCAAGATTCCTTGTAATTTTATGGGAATGCAATTGGTGTACTCTAAGAGAAAGGGCTCAGAGTCAAAAATATTTTGATTTGTAAATACTGTTCTTGTTGATTGTAGCTAGCCCCATGTATATACTATAAATAAGAACGTTTTTTTTTTTAGTTTCTTTTATTGTGTAAAAGGAATCTGTCAGTGTAGTCATGCAATTAAGTCTTTTGGGAAAACAGAGGATTGAAGTTTTCATCCGTCCTATATATTGCACAATTGCTCCATATTGAAAAATAAATGCTCGGTCCAGGTTTGAAACCAATATGGAACAAGATTTGTGTCATATATAATGGGCCGTGCAATCTAACCCCCTAGCAAATTTTATCATTATGAGCGCGAGGAGATGGGGGGTGACCTCCGTTATTGATTAAGATCAAAAGTGGCAACCGTTCTGGATACCGATACTTTGATCGATGTACGCGTGCATCTCCAGTTAGCCAAACATAATGACACCTTGAGGAAAAACTATGAGACTATAACAAGGGGGATTAATAACTCTATTCTTGGGTCAACAGAAGCTGGCATTTAGGGGACAAGATGAGGGTAGAAACTCTGACAGCAAAGGGTTTGTCTTTGGTTGTTGTACTTGCATTGAAATGTAATTTAGAAGCAAAACAGAAATATAAAGCTTTGTAGCTTACTCTTTAATATAAAAGGCAAATTCATTTTTAAAATGACCTTATTTATAAATGATAACTAAATAACCACAAATCATAGTATTTGTCCATTTTAAAAAGTACAGGAGAACTTGGAAGAAATGGGTGGAAAATTATGCATTATTATCAGAGATGTACACTACCAGTCAAAAGATTTAGTACACCACAGGTTTTTACTGCTTTTCCATTTATTTCATAAACTGCAGATTTTTTATTCATGTTAAGCATTGGAAAGTTGAGTGAACAACTACAAATGAAAAAATGTCAAAGTCAAATAAAACACATTTCCTTTATAACATGGAAAGAGTGTGTAACAGCTCATGAGAGTTTTGAGTTTTACTTACACAAAAATGTTCACATTGTAGATGATTTGGGTCCAAGCAACTAGACCAGACGGGATCAACCAATCAGATGTCTTGGTCCTCCCTCCTCTAGTTGCTTCGACCCACCTCCTCTATGGTCTGATTGGTTGTCTCTCTAATAACTCTAATCATTTTAAAACTCCCACGAGCTGTGTAATATTGCATGTCTGACATCCTATTAACTGGTTGTGTGGTGTTGGCATAGTCAGATTTTACAGTTGTGGTCAGAAGTTCACATACACTCATCAGGGGCATGAATGTCATTAATTTTGGACTTTTAATGATTTATTTGAACCGTTCTTTTTCCAGGGTGAAATAATTATACACCAATGATTTTTAAAAACAAGAATTGGGTGCACAAGTTTGAATATACTTTGGATTTTCTACAATCTGCATAGTATCAAAATTATACATACAGGCTCAAACATATGCATACACCTCCTCTAATATTTGGTTAAATGTCCCTTAGCAAGTTGCACCTCGGCCAGATGCTTTTTGTAGCCATCAATAAGCTTCTGGCATAATTCTGGCTGGATATTTGAAGACCATTTGGTTGGTTTCCTGGCACAGACCTGGCTTTTAAGCATATTCGACAAATTTTCAATAGGGTTGAGGTCGGAGCTTTGGGAAGGCCATTCCAGAAGCTTAAAATCTGAAAGAATAACAGGCATATCTTCATTCAAACTACAACAAATACCCACAAGGTATCTTCATTCAATATCTGGGCTTGTATTCACAAAGCATCTCAAAGCTAAAAGTAGCTGCTAACTTGCTGACTGAGGAGAAACTCCTAAAAATAATGGGCTTGTCAGTCCTAAATTTAGGACTCATTATTTTTTTTGACTAAGAGTAATCCACAAAGCCCCTTAGTGCTAAAAGTAGCACCTACGTCTGGGAGAACTAAAAAGTATTCAAGAGGACTTCAAACTCTCTAGGATCAATTCACAAACAGTTGTAAAATGGCTGCTGTCATTCCAAGTCGCAATGTTTTGGAAGCATTAAACAATGCTGAATTACTTAAATGGTACTGCCTCAATCACCGGGGAATAATGACTGTGAGGGCGGCAACAACATCTCCAATAAACCGAAACAAAGCAATCAGTGCACAAATTAAGTGTTTCAAAATTCAATGGCAACAGGGAAAATGCAATTTTGCAATATAGACAACGTGGGGATCTCCCAGTCATCTGTACGCTGATCAGTGATAAATGCGCTATGTAGACCCTACATGATGGGGTAATTCACACGTTTCCCTTTAGACTTTGGCTAAGTACAGGGAAATAAAATCAGCTTTATATCAATTGCATGTCTACCCAGGGTGATTGGTGCTATAAAGAGAAGACATGTAAAAATTATTGCACCAACTGGACTGGAGCCTCGGAGGACAGAGCGCCATCCGCCCAGACTGGGATCATGCTGGGCAGCGCGTCGGCCGCTGGGACTGGGGCCTTGGGCGCAGGGTCCTCGGGCAGCGGAGCAGGAACCTCGGGCGCGGTGACCTCAGGTGCCGGAGCAGGAACCTCGGGCGCAGGGACCTCAGGCAGCGGTGCAAGAGCCATCGGGCCAGGAACCATGGAGGGCGGTGCAGGGGCCGCCGGGTCAGGAACCTTGGGCAGCGGCACAGCAGGAACCACGGGCGGTGGCACAGGAACCTCCGGGGGCGCAGCCGGAACGGGCAGCGCACGAACCTCTGGGGGTGCAGCCGGAACAGCCAGGTCAGGAACATCGGGGAGCTGAACTTCCACCACAGGCACAGGAACCATGGGGCCCCGAGCAGGAACCGGAGCCACGGGTGGCAAAGCAGCAACCAAAAGAACCAAAAACATCATAAAAGCAGATGAATGAATATGGACAGCTGCTTCCGGTGAATGAGACCGTTTTTCATTTCCAGATTAGAGTTCTTACTTTACAATAGGGAAATCTGTACTATATACTGCGATGTACTTGCTTCCAACAAATTGGATGACATGGTTGATACTAGGGTCAGGTTACTGGCATTTGACAATTTTCTCTTCACTGAAGTTAAATACAATTTTATGTCCATCCATAAATTATGTCACTATAGGCATTTGACAAGGCATCAGCAGGAATATTAACATATGCATCTGAGGCTATGAATGAAGAGTTCTGTTCTCCATCTTGGAGGTGTCAGTGACATACAGTATTAATTACAAACACTGTGAAGTTTTCATGATCAAGTGACAGCGCGGTGATAGAAGCTGATGTATCCTTTGACTTTCCTCGAGAGAATGATGTTCATTGGTCAGCATTCACTAAGCATGCCTGACATCTAATGAACATACTACAGTGTTCTATGACTTTCAGCTCTGTCCATCATTTACATGTAATACAGCTATACCTGTCAAGATTGGTCACTTTCTTGTACTGTTCAATCAGTCATCTCCCGGTTTCGCCAGCAAGTGTCACTGGCCAGCCCATCTTCTGTTGTTTCCCAGGTCTGCTGTTCCTTCTGTGTTCCCCTGCTCCCTGAGCCACTGTGTGGCTGAATGGCTCAAGTGGGCAGCTGAGATCCAAGCTCCTCTACCATCGTCAGTTCATCTGTTAGAGATTTTGTACTTTGGTTTTTCACCTTCTTCTTGCACTCGTGTTATTTCTGTACTGATCCTTGTTTTTGTACCTGTTTCTAGCTATTTTTGTGTGTACATAGATTTGTAATTATTTCCTGTATCTGCTACATTTCCCTAGTGCCTAGTGTTTGATTGTGATTACCCTCACCTGTTCCTAATTGCCCCTAGTCTCCTGTTCAGTAGTTGATTAGTTATAGCCCAGAACTGTCCCTTGTCATGTGTATTTAAATGCCTGCCCTTACTCTGCTCCCCAGTCAGTCAATGTCTTTGTTCTTGTGTTTGTTTCTGTGTTGCTCCCTGTCTTGTTTACCTGATTTGTTTTTGACCCCTCATGGTCATTTGTTTCTAGTTTCTTTTGAGTTCAGTTTTTTTTTGTTCAATAAAACCCATTTTGCCTGACAGCCATCTTTCTAATATGTCATGCTGTGACAATACCAGGATTTTGAAAACTATATAAACATAAATACTGTATGTTACAATATCAAGTCAGTTTCTCATGTGACACACATGAACTGAAATTGCAGTTGTTCTGAGCATGAAATAGCTAGAACAAAGAATAACTGAACAATTAAACACTGAGCAATAAAGTGACCATGTGTAACAAATAACAACTGGCAATTAAATACTGGGGTTGGGGCAGGGGAGTGAAAACACAAAAGCATATAAATAATACAAATAAACAGTGCTGCATGACAGTGCATACAGACAGCAGACAATACAGACAAATAACAAAAAAGCACAGGCAAGCCCTGGGTTAAGAACATACAACTTATGGAAAACTTATACTTACAAACGGACTGCCATAAAGTCTATTATATAAAAAATTTCAGATAAATACAATGGATCATAATAACGTACAAACACACTACTTTGTGACACTCATGGAAATATTTTATGGCTTCAGAGGTTCATTGGGTCGAGGTACAGTACAGTACAATATGTAGTTACTTTTTTAATTATTGTATAATTATTACTATTATTATTGTTCTGATTTGCTAACATTAGCCTTAAGGATTTAAAGACAGACTTAGGGAATGGATCTCGTTCATAACCTGGGGACTGCTTGTATTACACATAGCTCTTGGTCACATGCCTGAGAGGTTTCCCAATAAAAAGAAGCCCAGGTAAGCACCGCGTTGGAGTCATTTGCACACAGCACGGTCTCCTTATTTTTAATCCACAAGTTCCACCAAGATATCACACTTTCACTCTTACAAAATATTTATTAACCCCGTCTGCTTCAATAGAGAAAGGATAAATTAGGCAAAACACTGCATATAAACCCTACAATGTCAATATGTGCCCTGCATATAAAATATAAAGAATAAAGCAAATCAGATGTAAACTATGCATTGTTATTCTAAATAAAGCAATTTGATTAAATAATATACAACTAATCAACTAAGGAGGTGAGAGAAGGTTTGAGATCTTACTCTGTGTTACTCTCTCACACCGCCTTTAAAACCCCAAGCTGCCTTGCAAGGTATTGTTGATGCTGAATGCCACATACTGAGCTTTCTTGCTTAGTGTTCTGTCTAGCCTTCACCCATCCTGCCTGCCGTGCTCCAGTCCTGTCCCGATTCTCTGGCTTCTCCCAGTGTACCTGCCTCCTGTCCCGAGCCCTCTGTGTAGGACACAAGTTGCCTCAACCCTCTCGCTCTGTGACCCTGACCATGATCCTGCATGTTGATTCCAGTCCTGTCTGCTAGTTTGTAAATAAACTGTGTTGTCTGCAACTGAGTCCCCCCTGAGTGCTCCTTTTCATGACAGATTACCTCGCTGGCACCATGGACCCCACAGACTTGCGGCACCAGCTGCAGGATGCCCTATTCCAGGGGTGGGGAACCTGATCCATGGAGAGCTGTTGTGGTTGCGGGATTTTGGGATGACCTCTCAATCAGCCAATAATAAAGCAGTGGTTCCCAACTCCAGTCGTGGGAACTCACTATTATTAGCTAATTGAGAGGTCATCCTAAAAACATGCACCCACAGCGGCTCTCCACGGATCAGATTCTCCACCCCTGCCCTAACGCATCTCTGGTGATGCGAGGAGTGGATGGAGCGCCACTTTCTGCTTGCCAAATGACACATCAAATAGCCACACTGTGGATGCAGGTAGGAGTGACCCACAGGGAGCTCATCCAGCTCCTGGTCCTCCCTGCTGTGCCTGTTCTCAAGTTCCTAGGGTACTGGATCCAACCTGGGGAAGTTACTCCTACCTACAACGATCCTGTCCCAGTTCTCCCATAGTCCTGCTTCCTATGCCCAGTGACCTGACCTGGAAGGAACCAAAGGTGGGGACTCGAGTCACTGATTCACGACTGTACTCAGACTCAATCACAAATTTGATGACTTGTGACTTGACTCGGCAAAACTGATGGGAAAACTTGGACTCCGACTTGGGCTCTGTGACTTGACTTGAGGGTATAATCCCCCTTTGGATACAATAAAGTTAATTTGTATATTAATTTTCTGCTGTCTGCATTTTCAATTTGCTGAATGTAAGGTCTCCTGAGTTTGCTGGAAAGATGCATTAGTCATAGACAAATTAGTATTAGACAAATTGCGTCACGAAAAGGATAAACTAGGAAGTCACCAAGACCCTCAGGCTACTGTATTCCTTCAATCCCTTGCAGTGGGCCTGCTACCTGACCTGGCTGGAGTACACCTGGAACTCCGATCCCTCCGACCCTGAGGTCTCTGTGTCTTGACCCTGACCAATTTTCCATTTTAGAAATTAATTACAGGGTAAATTAAGATTTCTTTTCCATAGAGTGAATGTTCCAATGTATCTTTTATCAATTTTTCTCTACAAGCTTCATCTTTTTAGTGTTCATCTTACATTATCAATATCCATTGCTGCCTCTAGTTAAATACCCACATTCATTACACTAGGTGTCTTGTTTAGTCAACAGGTTTGGTGAAATATACCCATATCGATCCGCCAAATACCCAATCACATTAAGAAAGGGGGTGAGATATTATTGCAAGCTCTTCCAAGCAAGAAATCATAGCAGTCATTGTGACCAGGTTCACCCCAACAAACTCATGATGAACCCAGAAGGATACAAACTCTTCCAGTTATTATGTAGCTCCATTATGTAGGTACAAATCAATTTGTCATTTACCTGGAGAAATAATTATTTGATCCCCTACAAGCCAACAAGAAATTAGGTCAAGTACATGTGTACTAACACAACACAAGTAGTACTTAATTAAGTATTAACAGATGCCAAGCCAGCATTGTCATTTAATGGCATTACTTTGTTAAACAGTATTCTTGGGTCACTAACCTGTCTACATCTTCAACCTTATCACCATGGGAAATATCAAAGTGCTGTCTAAGGACAACAGAGACAAGATTGTTGACCTTCACAAACGTGGAATGGGCTACATGACCATCAGCAAGCAGCTTGATGAGAAAGTGACAACTGTTGGTAAATTATTCACAAATGGAAGAAACACAAAATAACTGTCAATCACTGTCGATCACCCTCGGTCTGGGGCCCCATGATTTGTAGTGGCATTTTTTTTTAGTAAATACAAGTGATGCTGCTTATAAGATAGAGATTTTATGACAGATATTCCACAAATGGTTGTCATGAATGGAAGAACAATCACTAAGCCAGGAATTTCACATTAGCACAGTAAAGTAGTTGTTTGTTGCCTTAATTTAAAAAAAATAAATCTTTTAAAATGTTAGAAAAATATATTATTTTACCATTTTTATTATTTTTATTTTTTATTATCCTTTTTGCATTTATGTATATTTCATACTGTGTCATTTAAAATAATCAATGAAAACAGATTTCACAACGTGTTGTTAAAATAACTCATGAAATAATAGAACACTTAATACTGAATCACTTTCACATCTCATGTGAATGTTTAACCTTTAAGTACATATTGACTAATTTACAATAATGACCTGAATGGGGAAATGAGGGGCATACTTATTCTAACAAAAGCAGTGATCCGGGCAGTTGGGTTATAACGTCAAGAAAGTAAAGCTAACAGGTGCTGTTGCTAACGCACTTCCTGGATGTTGTTTGAAGCCGTGACTCAGCGGTAAACTTGTTCCAGAAATGCTAACATAGTACATTGTGCCCTTATTGCACGGTTATCTACGGTGACATCTTGACAAACATATATGCGTAATATCACAAGCTAACTGGACTATCCTGGGCATTCCGCAGTGTTTTCTTTACTTGCTTTTTATCTATCTTTGAAGTACCCATTAAAACTCTGTTTCCTTTTTCAGGATTTTTATGATTATGTCGGAAGCAGACAGGTAAATAAAGAAATCAGAGACAGATACTAACCCCAATAGCTAGGTATTCCTCATCTGCTAAGAACACTGAAATGAGAAAACAGATATTTTGAAATCAGCTACTCTATAATGGAAAACTATTTTCATTATATTAACATTCAATATTTGTGTATATATTAACATATTATCAATCAATATTAGCCATTTGAAGACATTCAGTAGCATTTAATTAGTTTCAACATTCAATTATATAAAAATATAATTATATCAAATAGAAAAATATTTGAATATTTTAGTTGTGTAAAACCACAGCCCTTAGGGAAAAGTAATCCGAAGATGGATTATAGATTGTTTTATATAATTTAGCTGACTTCCAGAATTAAAGGCTTCTTCAGAATAAGTCTTCATTGAAAACTGTAAAGCTGTATGCGAAAATCTGATCTTAAATAAATGGTATTTTGTTTGAAACAATTTGAAATTTTGCTAGTGACAAAATTCTAAAAAGTGTATTATACATGTATCCGAAGCTTATATCCAAAACCACATACAAAGCAGTCCCTAGAACAGTTGTTTTTAAGGACCTTGATCAAGGACCCAACAGAGAAATCATTGAATGTATTAAAGGAATCATGAGATCAGAGGATTATCAAGGCATTTCAGAGCAAAATGTGATACACAGTGTCAGATAACTAGGTTTGGCTGGAAGATCATAGGTCTTCAAGAAGAACTGATTCAAAGCAAGCATCCAAAAGCACAAAAGAATTGATGAAAAAGTAAAATGGACTGTTTTAAACTGGCCAGCAATATGTCCTGATCTCATTCTGATTGAAAATCTTTAGAAGCTGGTTAAATCGGCAACAATTTTTTTTTCTTTTTTTAAAATCTTTTTATTGATATAGCAAAAATTCATGATTCCAATAATGTTGACCAGAGTTGTACAACAAAAACACCACCAAATATGACAAAGATGTAAGCAAACTTTGTTGATGTCATGTAAGTATCTTGGTATGAATTAAAACAGAGGAGATATCCTGTGCTAAGATTGCAAAATTGAAGAGAATTTCACCTTTTTCCTATATACTGCATGTAGTCCCCATGGTTCAATCAAAGGTATTCTATTTGGAGAAATGTCAGAAACATTAGAATAATTACTGCTGTGCAGGCAGCGCTTGGCATAGTTTAACTTCTACACTAGTGCAACTCCCCTCTGTTTACTTCTATGTCACCAAGGGCACTAAACCAGAGCACTATAAAAAGCATTCAATGTTCTTTTCTCCACAGTGACCTTCTCTGACTGTGCAGATGGGTCTCATGCATCAACCAAAGACTGATTTCTTCAGCACTGCCATTTCCATGAAGATGCCAAGAAAGTCATGTAGCAAAAATTCATTAAGAGTCAGATAATATGCTAGTCAAAATGAATCCTAGCTACACAGCAAATTTATTCTAAAAATAAACAAAAACTATCAAAACATTATTGCCAGTAATCAGCATTTTTAAATGTACTGTATTGTTTGTTTGTTGTTGTATGTTGCGGAATCTATAGCAACCAATGAGTAAGTTAACACTGGTTTTAATCAAGTTTAACTGTAAAATATTACAAAACCATTGTACCATGTAAAATACCATTACCAACTCTAGGGCAAAAATTCATTCTTGTTTTAGATGAATGAATGAAGATGATCCATTCTAATCATTTATTGCAGTGTTTCCCAATCCAGTCCTCGGGGACCCACAGAGAGTCCACGTTTTGTGGACTGTCTGGCAGGGAGCTTGGAGAGAGCAAAAACGTGGACTGGCTGTGGGTCTCTCATATCCGTTCATTTATCCTGAGCATAGTCACAGGACACCTGGGGCATATCCGAGGCAGCACAGGACACCTGGGGCATATCCGAGGCAGCACAGGCACTTGCCAGGGGCACACCCTGCACAGGTTCTTGGGTCCTTCTCTTCCACTCTCATGGTTCTTTAGGGACAGAGGGACACTGTATGTAAATCAACTGAAACGTTTGTTATTTTATTCAGTTTAACCTTTAATGACAGTCAGAGAGACAGACATTATTTTACTTGAGCATAATATCAGCTATTTGTGCCTCATAAGTAAATATTAATCTGCTCTAAGTGGTATTTTTGACCAGATCATATAATACAACCTTGTATTACAGTGTTACACTTTTGTTTGTGGGTGGAGTGGTGGCTCTGAGGCTAAGAATCTGTGCCAGCAACTGGAAGATTGCTGGTTGAAATCCTGTAAATGCCTGGAGTGATTCTACACCATTAGACTCTTAAGCAGGGCCCTTAACCTGCAGTTGCTTCATCCTGGGTATGATGTTAATCTACATCCAGCTCTGTAAGGAGGTCCTCCAACGTACAAGGAATAACTTGGGGGTTGGTGGCAGGATTGACACTCCAGCCACTGGAAAAAAACTCACACTGGTCCATTCGGTCTAGTGCAGTACTGAAGTATCGCCTGCCGCATGGCTGCATTCAGGTTCTTATCCCTGAGGTGGTTTGTCGTGTGGTGGGTGCAGCAACGCCCTGTAATCAGTGCATGCTCCTTACCTGCCTTTAGTCAAAGAAAAGCTATGCCACTATGCTCCAGGAAATGTATGGCCAACATGATTTACACACCTTCTCTTGTTTGGAGACGAAATTTGTAAGCTTCTTAGTATTGTAGATAGACTGTTTTGTTCTCTGCCACCATCTCATGTCAAGATGGAATCCATGTGACTTTAATACCTGTCTGCACCTTGCAATGCATCGATTGCGGTCTTCTGGCAGGACGCCCTGAGTGCTATGTTCAGATTCCATTCAAGTTTTAGTCACTGGATGAACACATTCAGTGGACAGTATATAAAGCAAGCCTGTAGATTATTCTAAAGGAATGTGTTAAACTGCTATCACAGATCAGTGGCAGTTGGAAAACAATTTACTTCAATATTCATGCCTAGCTGCACTTAGAAATTTCTGTTGAGACTCATTTAAATATATACTTAAAACTATTTTGTAGAGAATTTTGTATCACTTTATACACTAGTCTTAAACTACATGTACCATTTGGTTGTTTGAATATAGTACATTGTTCATATTTATATATTTCTATAAGTTTTAAAAATTTCCCTTTGTGAGATTTAAAATTTGGTTTCACATTATACAAAATGAAACCAGTTAAAAGATGTAATGGAACATCACTAAACGTGGTACCTCTTGCACATGTTGCAGCCTTGAAGGTGTGCCTTAATCACTACTACACACTCCCATTGGAGGCCTCGGGAAGAAGGCGGTACTAGAACGACCCCCATCGTCCTACAACTATAGACCCCGTGAAAATTGTATTTAACCTCCAGAAGACAATTCGAGAGTCATCGGAAAGGGCTGTTTTTAATTACACAAGATTTGTTTTTTTCCCAAGCAGAATTAAAGAAAAGAATCCAGAAACAGTGGAAAAGAAAAGGAGGTAAAGAAAAAACAGGGAAGTACTACGTAAATCGAGGAGTTGATCAAAATTAAGTGGCTCGCAACTGGTAAGTTCCTCAATAATTCTGATTTTAACGAGATGTAATTTCAGTGAGTAAATGCGAATGTTTGACAGGTTTATATCTGTACAAGGTGTTTTTTTCTTTGAAAAATACAGCAACAAGAAAATCATGTGTGCCAAAGAAATTCTAATATGGGGAAAGTGTTGTGTTATTTGTAAGGCTGATTCAAAATACTGCTCTTGCCTCTGTAGACGAATCGGGTTGACGGCGATTAGATCTCAATAGATTTTTTCCAGACAAACAAAAATGTCTCGGCCATGTGGCCCGTTAGTCTATTATCTCGGCAATTCAAACGCTGCCATTTACGTGTTCAGCCATATGGGAAGAAAGCGCTTTGAACATGTTGCCATTGTGAAAGTTTGCGACCTTTAATTCTAAAATGCATACACGATGCACTGAAACTCTGATCTGAAAAATATGTCCATAACTTGTGATACCAGCTTCTGCTGTAAAATGTAGATTATGTTTTCAATTTGATCGGGAAGTTTGAAGAACGTTCTAATTTAACGTGATTCTGTAATTTATCATGTCCTGTCTCGGTATTTGATTTTGTTTCTTTATTATAACATCCGAGCTCGCCGTAAAGACCTGACCTACTGTGTTTTTGCACATTTTAAGTAATCTAATACAATATTGCTAGTTTATTTATATCCAACGTCACGTTCCATTCAGTGTCCGATTTATGTTTACTTCGTTTATTTGCAAACACGTGAATACTTTACAGAAATTGCGCCTCCCCCACACAGACCGCAGCCAAAGCGTTCAGTCCGAAACCGAGAGGGCTAAAACTGAAGACACTCCAAGGAAATGGGGGCCGTTCAAATAAAACATTCAAGATCCACAAAAATGATCAATTTCAATGATCAGTTATCATTATTTTCTTGTTTCGCATTGTCGCATTAGATTAAAACGTGTACTTCGACACAATTCTAGACTGCATATGCAATGCAGTAAATATGAGGAAATAACTTATTCTAGTCGAATTTAAAACGGTCAGAAAAATAGTTAAGCAATGTAAGTGCAGTTTTGTGTATAAGACATTTAACTTCGTGATTCCATAGTTTCCTTTTAGAGGAAAGTCGATCATATCGCTCATTGACATACTGCATTATAGCTTTATTCTGCATTCTGGCTCCGATATAGTTGGCCCATAATTCACTGGCTGGGTTTGAGTTTCAGCTGTCCAGTTTTGTCAGGCTAAGGCTTGAAATAGCTCATATAACGTAGCAGTCTAAGTTATTATCCAGTCTATTTGATTGGCTCTGTAGAAAAAGACATGATTTGCATGTGACATCGTTTTTTCGGGATTGTTTTTCACGTCATTCTTCATTCTAGATCGAGTCAGTATTTACAACTATGCTGAATTTTCCCTGCACTGGACAGTGATCAACATTTTCTTGATTAGAGCAGAAATATAATGATTGGTGCTGTTACCGATTAATAATACATTGACATTAAAACAGTTACGACTACTCTGTTTTTTTAAAATCGAGGATTAAAACGGCCTTTTCCATTGCTCGGCAATATGGCGCACGGAAGAGGGTCGCGGTTAAGGGTCCAAATAAAGAGCGAAGGCCCCAGTTGTATGGGAGCACATCGCATTAAAAGCGTATGAAAATACAGTCGTCGCAGAACTATCACAACAGCACGACTGCAATGGAATATCAAACTAGAAGAAGACATTATTGCGGATTAACCGTTAGTAGATAAATATAAGCATTGCCGACTTTGGTCAGCTGGCTGGCGAGAGATTTTGAATTCCAGACAAGTCTGTACACACATTTACACGCATGTAACAATTTCATTACCTTGTAAATAATCTGTATGGTTTGCAGATTACCCCAACGCTTTTGATGTAGCTAATTTTAGGTTTAAAATGGAATAATATAGATTTGCTGTAAGATTTCTTGCGTGAGCCTGAGTATACGCTTTCAGACTCACGCTCACGTAAGAAATCTTATGGCAAATTTGTGTTATTCCATTATAAACTTAGAATTAGCTACATCAACAGAGCTGGGATAGTCTGCAAATGCTACAGACTATTTACAATGTAATAAAACTGTTACGCACACATTATCTATTATATATGACGCATATGTAATTTAATTTTTGTTAACGATATTGGAAAAAGCTATCATCGTTATTATTGATTGTGACAGTTTTTATATACCGTCATATTTAATTAGTGGGAATCTGTCAAATATGTTGGTGTTGCCTGGAGTTACCGACACAAAGCGTATCACTTGCAGTATAAGAAAGCTGAATTTCTTTCTTAGCCAGACAACTTGCTGGATTTAAGGTGCCACAGTTTAAATGTCGTCGTTCACTTACGTCTAGCCCAGACTACCTTAAATCTTATAAGTTATCCGGCTAAGTAAGAAATGTTGCTTCAGCCCCCAGTTCTTATTCGCCTTTCTCATTCTCCTAGCTTATTTTGTTAAATTTCTTATGAACGGGGCACACCCTCTATGAGTGATTTCAACAAGGATGAGAATTATCATGATTGCCTCAGAGAGCTCATGCAAAAGCAACAATAAACTTTAGGCCGATTTGTTCTTTACAAAGTCCCAAAAATATTTTAGTTTTGTTTCCTGTGTCAGTTAAAAAATGTTCTGTTGCTGTTTTTCCGATGTGGAAATTGCATGTGCAGGCCTAACCCGGTGGCGCAGTGGTTAGTCTTGTAGACGTCCACCCTCTTTGTGTTTGCGGAGTTTGTATTTTCCGTCCACATGTATGTGGGTTTACGCCAGTTCCTCCGGTTTCTTCCCACAGTCCAAAAACATTCAATTTATGTGTGTATATATCAATCATAGGAACTGTCCTATTCGGATTATGTCAAATAATATTTATGTATCTGTAACTGAATTTATCGGTCGCAAGGCATTGGTGTCACGTCTTACGTTAATCCCTGCCTTGTGCCCATTTCTCAGAGATAGGCTCCAGACCTCCACCACCGTAATATAGGACAAATGATACACAAGATGAACAAATAAATTGTTTTATTGTCAGCTAATGTGCATTTTATCTGCACTCCAGAAACTTTGGGGCATATTGTCAATCTCATGAGGATTATAAGAATAAGAAACATATAAGAAACATAATACAAATGTTATTCTAGGTATACTGTTTACACAGAATACATTTGTAATTGATGTTGATGTAAGATTTAAAGATATTCAAGTGATAAGTTTTCATTCCAGATATTTTTTGTTTTCTTAATTTCAACTTCAATTTCTTTGACAGAAAACTTAGGGTTTTAATAAAGTTAATTTACTTGCATTTAAACATAGCAAATAAGACATTTGTCCATTGAGTAATAAATGAGTTAATAGTTAGCTGGAAACAAATACCTTAATATCAGTAAATATAATGTTCATCTGTCTTAATGAATACTCCTTACAATATCCTGTAGATTGGTTGTTGTGATTGTTTGAGTTATACCTTTGAATAAATTGTAAGTAGACCTACATTTCTTTCCGTTGTACAGTACATTATTGAAATTTCAGATATATTTTTGTATATTCTAAAAATAAACAGTTGGAGGCATAAGAGAATTTTTTGGTTGGTTGTTTGTGTTTACACTGGCTTGTAACAGCTGTTCATCACCACTGGAGGTAATGTCATAATTTCTGTGTGAATCACTTTAATTGAATGATGCCAAAGTTTTAAAGTGCCCTTGAGAATTTCCACTCAGACTATATCTGAGTCTTCCAGACACGTTCTGGTGGTATGGATGAGCTACGCCATTCAACTGTGAAAATTCCATGTTGCTTAAACATACCTTTTGAGGATATCTCAAGATTCGACTGGTTGTTATTTCGATGTTATTTCAGGACTTTCAAACTTAAGCCAAAAGAATCTGAGGCATTCATTGTATTCCCCAGACAGTTTTGGGACCAGTCTGCCACTAAAGATACTTGAGCCCGCTAATATGATAACTCAAAAAGTATTTGACGGATCTTTTTCAATGGGGGGCCAAATTGATCAAATTTCGAGACAATCTGCCCCAAAACTGAAGCAGCGCAGTATAATGATAGCAAAGAAATTGGCAGTTTTGATACTAGATGTTGTTAGCGCGATAACTCGAAAAGTATTTGAAGGATCATATTCAGACTTCGCAGAGACATTATGGGGATGAAGCCCTGGAATTCAAATCCTGGATACACATCTCCCCAAAACTGAAGCAACACCCCATAGTGGCAGAAAGGGGAAGGGTGACTACAGACATCATTTGACAATGTGAATGTTATAAGTCAGTGTTTCTCAGGGGTACACAAAATCATGTTTCGGGGTATGCCAGAAATTCTGGGATTTAAATAAATTAATGCAAACCAGAAAGTTCCACTTTCTCATTGGCTTTTCCTTGTTTTCCCACTAAAGTTTGTAAACAGAAAAGGTCAATATGATGTTTACACAATTTTTCTCTGGTACTGCAAAATACATACAACTTGTGAGCAAGAAAACAACTTAAGACTAAAACTCGCTTCCATAAAAGCCAACATTGCAGTTACATGCATCATGCTAAGCACAATCTTCTCAAGAGTCAGTGGTGAGTCATTAGTTTTTTCCACATTGTGTGTACTAATGTGCATATTTAATTTATCGTGTGGGATTGACTGCACAATACTAATAATGCTTTTCCACTGCGCTGGGTACTGGAATTTTGGTACTTCAAAATAGAAACAAAGTGGTATCAGCACAGCAGCACAGAATGACATCATCGCAACATAAGTGTGGCATTTTGTACTGAATTCAAAAAGGGCTAATATATTATAGGGTGAGATGTGGGATATTAGGTGCTTTCACACCGAAGTTCTGCATCCAGATCCTGGATTACAAGTCCCTGGGCTGTTTTGACCTGCAACTTTTGTAGCTCCTGGCCATTTTTATGTATCATTTTCACACCACACAACAGGAACAGGGACCATAATGCTAAATAAGCATGGGAGACACAAAAAAAGTTTGCAGGTTAAACTTCACACATAATTTCATACAAAACTATACCTCCGTGCCTAAAAAAGGGAGGATAGATAAGTTGTTTGGTTAGTTATTGGGGATCTATCATGGTCAAAATGGGACACAGCCTTTTATTTATATGACCCCCAAAAAGTTCATGATTTTTATTAAATCTGCCCTGCAGATCGATCTTCCATTTTCTATAGAATAAACAAATGTTGTAATGTTATTCCATTAATACGTACTCGCTGGCAAGTTTCACTGCAGGCACCGGCAATATTAGACAATTGTATATTATTTAGCGATCAAATTTTCTGATGCAGAAATTGGCAGAAGCAAAAAAGATATTAAATGTTAAATGTTATTGGGGTACAAAAATAATTATATCTGCTCAGTTTTTGCTCCACTACATCTCTTTTTCTGCACTTACGCATAACTTCCGTCTTAGTGCTGGTGTTGTGGTCAACTAATAAGCAAGTTTATTGCTGTAAGTGCCTCCCCAGTAGTTTGTGTTCGAATGAAAGGTACCTAGTCTGGAGTAGGTACAAAAAGAGGATTCTGGAACTGCCTCCAAAAAACTACAGTCGGGCCGAGTTCCTACGGTGTGAACACGCCAGAAGTTACTGGTTCTGGAAAAAGGCTGTGGTTCCAGAAAAAGTTCCAGCAGTGTGAAAGTGCCTATTGACATCACATGCAATTCTTACATTGTAAGGAACGCAATAGTCAGTTGGGTTGAGATCAGGCTTTTTTATTATTTATTTTTTGTTAATTTTCCAATATTGTGCAGCCCTACCATATAAATTCAAATTTCACTTTTTTATTTCTTGTCATGCCATCCAGATCTCATGGAATCTGTTCCTCTGACCAGGTTGCAATTAAAGCTTGGTAGTCTTCATCCCCACAACCATTATTAATACTTTTTTTTTGCTTACTTTATCATTGTTTTCAGATTTTATTACTATGCTTTTTCAAGATGGTGGTTGTATTTTGTGTTTCTGAGGCAAGTTATTTGCATAACTGGTTGAGCATGACAAGTCCCACCCCAAGGTACCAACATTCCCCCAGTCCCCCAGTTGGAATGGCACTTTGGGAGTGGTACTGCGCTGGAAATCGATGGAAAAAAGAAAGTACAGATGCTCCTCTCCTTACAAACTTTCAACTTACGAACTTTCAAACATACGAACGAAGAGGACTGTAAGTCCAAATTGTGTTTGTTGGGCTCCCGTTTCCTGTCCGCAACATCAATTTTTTTTTCTGTGGGCCAATTCCGCCTAGTACGACTTCTGGCCGCTACTCCCGTCGTGCAGCAGCGTAGCGTGCGTACTCCCGGCATCCTAGTTCTTAGTACTTGCGTATGCCCTTAAAATTATGTTGAATAACGACTTACAAACATTTCACGTTGCGAACGGCCATTTGGATCGTATCTCATTCATGAGTAGAGGAGAGTCTGTATTGTTTGTTTTGGGTTCTGAGTCCAGTGGTTAAACCAGTTATTCCTAGTTAATCCTAAGTCTAAATCTAGTTATATCCTAGTTCAGTTTCGCTAATTTTTGACTGCGCACAGATCGTATAAAATAATTATTTTGTATCTATTTATAATCACCTAATAAGTCCTTATTTAAATTCTCTATCTAGAATCTTTAGCACCTATTTATCGTTCCTTTAAATCAGTAACCTCCCCCGACGTATCAAACTCAAAATTCAACATGTATAAATGGAAAAACTAAATCAAATCGTATACCATTCAGGCATAACAATATCCAAGGGTTAATATGCTGTTCAATTCAGGCATAACAGTGTCCAAAGGTTAATATACAGTTCAATTCAGTTCACTATATCCTAACTGCACACGTTGTAAGAAATTCAAGTTCCCTCTACTCATCCTTCACCGTTGCTCCATAGGTCTAGCTCGCCACCCTGCTATGAACTCTGTTCGGGTGGGTCCCTGTTCGGCGAAGCACATGCAGGAATATCTGTTCTAAATCTTCAGAAGTGTCAATGTAGCGCAGAAAAAAACAATTTATCGTGGCTTAAAACATTTCTTTCATCTCCCTTCTCCTTTAGTTTAAAAAAAAAATCTTCTTACACCACATAAGCTGTAAAAGCTCATGATCAACCACAGGTGTGTCACTGTTGCAATTTACCTGGTCAACAAAATAGCAGGGGGGGTTGACGATCATCTTGTCTCCGGGCACCTAATAAGACATATGGTAGGACTGCTTGAGCGGGTATACAGCAATAGGTTGAATATCTGTGGCGGTAGGTGATTGTAAAGAATTAAGAAGAACTGCTATGTGGAAGCAAAGGAAGGAAATGGAGACTGTAAAATACACTTGGTCTTGTAAGCTATAACTCTAAAATTATTTGATGGCAGTATATTAAGTAGCTCTAAAAGTCCATGACGGAACTTTTTCAGAATTTGCCGACACATTATCTGGGTGAAGGTGAAGAAGTGGTCAAAATTGCAGCAACATCGCATAGTGTCAATAGAGGGAAGGGCAGCTCTTGAGACTTGATCTTGTTAGCATGATAACTCAAAAATCACTTGTCAGGTCCTTTATAAACCTTGCAAATCTTGTGAGCACATTCACTCAAAAATATTTGAAGGATCTTTCTCAGCCTTTTCAGTAAACACATTGTATGGGTTATGATGTGGATCTCTTCAGATTTTGGTACAAACCCCACCACTGAAGCAATGCTGCTTAATAGCAACATGGTAAGGGTGATTTAGACTGCATGCTTTACATTAGATTGTATAGATTATAAATATGTAATGGAAATACCTAAGGCTTCTGAAGTTTCCCGATTTCCTCTGCATTTTCTGTAATTACCACTACAATTCCCACCATTTGTCTCTTCTCCATTATTACCATGGGACACCAATTTGCGCACTGCAACCGCCTACTGTACAGAGTGATGTACAACATGCCACACACAGCGAGCTACCCCCATAGAGCCATGATGAGCGATGCTCTTTTCTCCCACTGGAGCCTTCTCCACAAATTGCCCCAAAATTGAAGCAGCAGCACTAGGTGGCAGCAGAGGGCAGAAAGGAAGATTGCAGTAGCCATCTTGTCAACCCAGCCATTTGCTATCTACACATATTCTTTGGATCATTTTGTAAAGAATACAGACTTCCCAGAAAAAATATAGAGGTGAGGAGAAAAAGAAGAAGAGGAAGAAGAAGAATGTGGTCAATGATTTTCGGAATATTCTAAAATATGGTTTGTTTGTTTTTTTTTTGCCGCTAGCACCCCTCAGCAGATTTTATCAGTAGCAATCTGGTAGCAGGCTGGCAAACTTTGTGGGGAACTCAACAAAATGTATAGTGGGGAATTTCATTAAAGCCTCAGGGGCTATTAATAATAATAATAATAATAATAATAGTGGTGTATTGTAGTTCAGTGAAATTTATCAAGGATGAAAACTGCCACTTGGCGAAATTTATCATGGGGGAATTAATGTGTCATTTAGCCCTAGTCCTAGTCAGCACATCGAAGAACAGATACAGATCTGGTGAACCTGTGTTGAGACAAGTTACAAAAATTGGGAAGAGTTTATAGGGTAGGCTCGGGTGGATTTACATTAATATTTTCTGTTTGCTACGGTTCACTCCCCCCGCCCCCCTGCTGCCCATATAGACTGTATGACAGTATGAAAAATTAGATGCTGCCCAAGCTTAATGTAGGGGGGGCAGGGATAAAAGTTGGAGGATGTGGTGGGAGTTGGGATTAAATAGGGGGGATGAGGTGATAGGGCCATCCAGGGAATATATTGTTGTTATTTTTTGTCAAGTCCATTGCCATTTTTATGCATGCTCATTTTAAGTTAAATATAACAATTTTTTGTTTGGTAGTATTTAGTTTTCACAAATTTGGGATCTGTACGTTTTAAAGACTTTATGTTCACCCCACTGTGCAGCTATTTGCCAGCAAACTGGAGCTTGTGTGTGTTCAGTCAAGAACAATCTAGGTTGTAACATTTGAAGAAAATCACAACTGGTGTCAGCGTCCAGGCAGCGGCGAGCGGGGAAGGAGGCGAGTGAGCCCAGGTTACGGGGAAACGGGGTTTATTCGGGG
>JAODLD010000113.1:26189770-26224752 GCA_026781065.1 Mormyrops boulengeri
CACATGTCACCTGGAACTAAAATACTGAATGACACATGTCACCTGGGACAAAATACTGAATGACACATGTCACCTGGGACTAATATACCGAATGACACTTGTCACCTGGAACTAAAATACTGAATGACACATGTCACCTGGGACTAATATACCGAATGACACATGTCACCTGGAACTAAAATACCGAATGACACATGTCACCTGGGACAGAATACCGAATGACACATGTCACCTGGAACTAAAATACTGAATGACACATCTCACCTGGGACAAAATACTGAATGACACATGTCACCAGGGACTAAAGTACCGAATGTCACATGTCACCTGGGACTAAAATACTGAATGACACATGTCACCTGGGACAGAATACCAAATGGCACATGTTACCTGGGACTAAAATATGGAATGACACATGTCACCTGGGACTAAAATACCGAATGGCACACGTCACCTGGGACAAAATACTGAATGACACATGTCACCTGGGACTAAAATACTGAATGACACATGTCACCTGGGACAGAATACCGAATGAGACATGTCACCTGGGACAAAATACTGAATGACACATGTCACCTGGGACTAAAATACCGAATGACTGAATTTACAATCAGAATAGGTGTTTTATTCATCTATAAATATGTATCTTTGAGGAATTATCTTGTCAGTCAAATATCATTGTTTGGGTTTATAAATGATGTGTTTCATGAAACAGAAGGCATTTGACAGAGATTCCTTTCTCATATTCCTCACCTCTTGCAAGCATGTCCATCTTGGAATCCATTTGTCACCCTCACATGTACCTTGAAAACAACCTATTGCTAGGAATCCTAGGGCCAATGTCTAATGGGGAATGAACATCTGTCAGTCTGGATGAGAAGACATTCTTGGTGCAAAACAGTAATGATTATTTTTACCTTGTTAGTCCAATTCAGTCATCTCTTTTAACCCCCTGGATATTGCAGCACTGATTTTAAATGATGTGCTGACAGAAATTAGGAATGCGCCCAGCAAGGGGTGGAACACAGTGGATAGAAGTTCAGGTCTTTCAGGGTCATGGGACAGAGTTGAGGTTCAGCAATAAATGCCACTGGTTTCATTTTACTGTATGAGGTTCTTCACAAATTACGTGTGAATCATTAAACAAAAATTGAGTATTTTGAATGTTTTTTTAATGAGGCTTCATTAAATGAAAAGTGGAATCTATGACAAGTGGTACAGAAAAATTTTATTCAAATATGGCCGTACATTCACTGCCATTTCATGGCTCAGAATATTTAAAAAGTACTTGAAATTATACTATCCAATGATTCTGTAACTATTATTCAGAGGGATGATATGTATCGACTTTTTGAGCACAACTAAGAGGGGATAGCCTTAAGCAAACTACTTTCAAGTATAAAAAAGGAAATGGACATAAAGATCCTATGGAGCAACAAATTGTAAGCTGGTGAGAACCAACGACGGAGCCTTTCATCCTTCAGAACTTCTGGAGGAACTTGCATTTCACTGCTGGTAGAAAAATTATGCCAAAGGAGATTGGCTCCAGTACCAACTGATTTAGGGTCATACTGCCTAAAATCCAACTCCATGCAATGAAATTATATCCTGGACCAACAATGCTGCTTAACTCTGAAATCTGCACCATAGTGCCATAGAAAACAAAAACCTTGTGAGAGAGGAAGAACCCAAAGGTTGTTCTCTGCCGTTCTCTGTCACAGAGTGTCACATTGTGTGGCATCTAACTGTGTGTTTAATAGGGTAATTTAGGGTATGAAACTCCCTAAAATTCAACTTAGCCATTAAAGTCATCTCACTGACAATGGAGTAATGCTTTTTGTGTTTGCAAATAAGGCCACATAGCACTAGCTATGCACGAATACGCCTTGGTGGAGAACTCTTGCGGCTTTTTTCTGAATATATATTTTGTTAGTTTTCTAACAATGCTTTCTTCACTGCAGAAGCCCCAGGAAACAGTGAGCACCTCATACACGGGATATACAGAGTGACATCATGGAACCCGCCCAATCCGAGATGAGCATTCTGACCAATGGCAAGAATGACCTGGGAGAGGACATGGGCATGCCAATGAAGACGCTCCTAGAGGATGATCAGTGAGCATTGGATCCTACGTAACGTTACAACTTTGTAACACTACAGTCTTGTTAGACTGTCCTGCATGCAAGTTTCACTTCAGTCACGCTGACATTTATTGTTGTCAGCCGTCCCTTTTGTCATTTGCATCAACAATTGATGGTGGCACGTTATATGTAAAAAATTTTAAGTAGTTATGTTTAATTACAAATGTCTTTAAGTCATGTGTGTGATATCTTTAAAATCAAAATCTGATTGTTTCTTAGCAACAATAATAATATCATCCTCACGAACAACAACAGCAATAATAATAATAATAATAATTGTGATAAAGGGTCCACTAATTTGTGATTCTTTACAGAAAATGCAGAATACTATTCTTTAATTTTTTTAAATTATTAAGTGGCTGGTGAAAACTAATACCAGAATACTGGACCTTACCAGCAGGATTAAGAAGAAACTCTTTTAAATGTGGACATAAACATTGACCAACATGACATCATGTTCAGCCCAACAATTTATCTTGCTAGTTGGCATGTTTTGCTGACGTGTTTTCCAAGCTTTTCTGTGACTGAAATATGGATGTTTCACTGGTTAATAAATACCTGCAGATTTTGGGTATAACGGACTGTTTTAATATTACGCAGAATGTCCCTTATATTTCTGATTTGATTTTTCCAAGCTCCTGTGTTCAGGGTAATTGTGTTTCACTTTTTTGTCATTTACTGTCATATATTTACTGTTCTATTGATAACTATTTGCTCACAGATCTGACCTTCTAATGCTCAAATAATGCCATCATCCATTTAAAAGGTGCTGCTTGTCAGAATTATTTTCTGAATCTTCAAAATGCAAATAAATCTGATGACTGGGCTTTCATCCATCCCATAATGGTAGCTGAAGTGTGTATTTAGATTGTTTTTCGCAGCTATTAGATAAGAGGTTATCTTTCTTTCCACTACATTAAAACTGAGCTTGGATGTCAAAGAGGTTTTGATAAGGAAATGAAATCACAGTTCTGGTCTACCATATAACGCTATCATAAATTAACAAATGCATGTGTGAAAATGTCATGCATTATCCCACACCTTATCACACCAGTCATCCCTTTTTAATATGCGTCATTTTTCAAACTGCAGCACACTTGTTGTCATCAAAATTGCATTTCCACCAGGTTGTGACCAGACTATTTCTGTGACCTGTTTTAGATATGAGGATGGTGAAGGGAATTTGGCAGAAAGTGAGGAGTTCCTACCTTGTCCTGAGGGAAAGAAGCCCACGCGATTCACCGATGTGAGTACTATGCTATGTTTATGATATACTACATTTTCTTTTTTAGCTTTTGATTTTTATTGCTAAATTAACGGTGGAAAAACTCTTGGAAGGAACAAACTTCAAAGTTTTGTTCAAAAATGCATTTCCAGCAGCCCTTTTTATGTTTTTGACAGTTTGAGGGAAAGACCTCTTTCGGCATGTCAGTGTTTAACCTGGGTAATGCCATCATGGGAAGTGGAATTCTGGGATTAGCGTATGCTATGGCCAACACTGGCATCCTCCTTTTCATGTGAGTCAAAGAATTTATTTCACTTATTTGTTTGTATCTGCATGTTTGTATTGATGACAGTCTGGGTGTTCAGATTTTTTTCCCATTTATTCCATGGCATCCTTTGCTGGAAGAAAGACGCCATAGCTGATTTTTTCAGAAGCATAAGAGATACACACAGACAGCTGAAGTAACTGTCAAATGATAAAAATGTTTTGCCCTTATAATGTGCAGTATTCTCTGTGTAGTTTTCTTACACCTTCTTACTAAACATTTGAAATTAAATTAAATTTATTCAGTTTATTCAGAGCAACTTCTATGAGTTGTAAATGTATACTCCTACCCCACGATATGACCTGCAATTAATGAAGATATTAAATAAGTCCTCTCTTAGAATCCATCTTCAGTGTATCTTGCACCGCTATATTTAAACTATGAATGATCTTGATGTCAATTTTTATAATTTAAATTTTACAGCTTAGGATGTCTCCTGGTTTGGATAAACCCATCACATTCTTTTCTCGATTTTGTTACAATAATTTGACTCAGTGTCCTTTTAACGTGACTGTGCTGTGGTCAGTGTTTATCAGAAATTTTCATTTTGGGAAGTGTTAATAGCTGGATAAATTAGTAATATAACGGCATATTAACCACATAAAGCTTTTGGAAATGCTGTATATGCAAAATAAATTGTGAAATCGTAGCCTCTGTTTTTAGATGCAACCGTAGATAGGATACATGACATTAGTAATTGCTTGAGCAGGTTGTGAGGACGTACATGGAGTGTGTACAGGGGAGCGCTGAAATAGATGCGGCCTTGGCTGTAACCATATACATCACAGGCTTCAGGAATGTTCATCACCGCCCTCTGGGCCGCCTGTGGGTGGGGGGATAGTGGGTGTGGTCAGGGGTGGGGTTCTTTGTTACATAACTGCTGCTTGAGTTACTTCACCTCACCTAGTAAGCACACTGAGGTATCCATGGACCATTGACAATAGCCATTTCTGTCCCCCCAACATATAAAAGAACGATCCCATCCATGCAGCCTTTCCACACCCACCGTTATCCACACCCACCGATGCAGCGGACCCTTTTACCAAACATGATGATGTTACAGAGGGTGGTGTATGATGCTGGGCGTTAGGACCCATGATTGGAAGGTCTTCGCATGCAAGCACAAGGACAATGAAGTGTCGTTAATTATACAATAAGAGTAGTTAGTTATGCTTCAGATCCTGTTAAAGATAGGGGCTGTCCTTTTTCTAGTTGTAATGCACTTGAAATGCACGTATTTCTACATGTTCTGTAGTTTTATTCATTTAATGTTTTACCATGTGACTCATTTTTCATTATCCAATTTAGTCATGCCTTGTGCCCATAGCTTCCGAGATATCCGCAACCCTGTGGGTAGGGAAAAAAGAATGAATAAGTCAAGTCAAATTTATTTATAAAGCGCATTCCAAAACAACATTTGTTGCGCCAAAGTGCTGTACAATGCATATAGAGAATTACACACGATTAGAATAAGAGTTTAGAAACAAAAATAAAATATAAACAGGCCGGTCTTCAGTGACATAGCATCAGGGTGTTTCAAAAGCCAGGGAATAAAAATTGATCTTTAAAGAAGATAAAGGAGGATGACCTAATGTGAAATGGAACTGCATTCCAAAGCTTGGGAGCGGCTACTGAAAAAGATCAATCGCCGTTACGTTCTAAACCGGTATGGGCAATAAATATACAGTTACACAGGTGATGTATTTGTATCCTGTTCTTTGCAGAGGAAATACTTGCAGCTGCACAGAGATGCAGATGTGTGCTACATGTTCTCGCAGTGGAGAATATCCCTTCAAATACATGGCTTATCCAGTGAAAGCCATTAGCTTTACATACCATGATAACAGTAATGATGGGTTTTAAGGCCAAAGATGATTCATCTCAGCACAATTTAGATACTTAAGAATCAGCAAAACTTCAGTTGTCTATATTTTTCCAAAACTTATGCAGTGGCTCTGATTAAAGCAAATAAAATAATACGATGTGCAAATACCAAACCATGTCATTCTTAAAACTATTTCTGATTCGCTTGCAGTTTCCTCCTAAGTGCCGTTGCTGCCCTGTCTTCCTATTCCATTCATTTGATGCTTAAAGCATCTGGAATTGTGGGTAAGTACTCTTGCCTTTGTCTACATAAAGAACAGATCTCGAAGGGAAGCATAGTTGTATTTAGGACGGAGTTGGTAGGTAAGATGTAAAAATATGCACGCTGTTGCCTGATGTTGCTTGGTGTTTGTCTCCTAGGCATCCGGGCCTATGAACAGCTAGGTTTCCGTGCCTTTGGTACTCCTGGCAAGATGGCCGCCGGTATTGCCATTACTCTGCAAAACATTGGAGGTGTGAGTCTGTTGCGTCAGCACAAGTCGACACTTGCTACATTTCTGTTGCTGACAATCAGTAAAATCACACTCTCCCACTGTTACAGTTTAAAAATAAGTATAGAAATGATCCATCGCTTCTTAGAATGTGTATATTACTTACCATCATTAAGAAATGTATTGTATATGTAGAAGTTACAAAATGTATGTATGTGTGTATATATATATATGTGTGTGTGTGTGTGTGTGTATGTATGAGTATATATCTATATGTATGTGTATAGAAAAATACATATGTGTGTATAGAAAGTTCAGTCATTTTTTCAAAGACATTTGTCAAACCTATTCGGGCTTAATTTGACCGGAATATGTTGTAACTGGGTAAGATTTTTTTCTCCAATATTGTTACTGTTTTCACTGAAATTATTACTGTCTCGCTTTCCATTCTTACACAGCCATGTCCAGCTACCTGTATATTGTGAAGTCAGAATTTCCTCTTGTTATCCAGGCTTTTCTGAAAGCAGACCCATCGACGGAGTGAGTATCAGTATTTTCATTCAATTCGCAGAATTACTGTGGACCAAAGTCCTGAATTTCTCTGCCCTAGAAGCCTAGTTGGAACAGAAGCTGAGTTGGATTGTAGATAAGTGTAAGGTTATACCCCGCAGTGGGCCTCTACCTCTGCTGAACATACAGTTCTTTGGCAGAGTCATGTTCCCTACTTAGTGTTGAAACATTCACTTGGGCAAGTTGAGGCAGCCGTGAATGCATAGGCTACAGTCTCGACATATGTCATAGCCATTGACGGCTTTATCACCCATACAGGGCTGGTTGCACGTGTCATTGGCCAGTGTTTAGATAATAAAGGAAGAATAGATTTATATCTTTTGTTCCTAAATATTACTCGAGTATTTAGAAAACACAATTTACACACATACTGATGAAACCTCTAGTTTACTTATCCGTTATTTGTCATGCGAAAATTTAGTTCAGTACATTCTTATAAACTACTAATCCCAGTATCTGGCCCTGTGACACATGGACAGCCATTCGTGCATGGCAGTGTCATGGGGGCTGATGTCCTTGGCCAGTGTCCGGAGGTGAATCTGGGGGTGAGGTGGAAGAACTGTCCGTGAGTGTGATTGGTCGAGCTAGCCTGCGGATAACAGGAATGGCTGGCTTAGCTCCACTGCTGTCCAACCCACATGCATGGTTTTGTTGACAGCCATTCAAAGCCATGGTGCTGTTATGGCCAGTGGCTCAAATCTGTAACGCAGCTTTGACATCCCCAGCAGAGGGCTCCGGCCCCGCCTCTAAATCTAGGCCAAGTCCGGTTCAGAATGCTGAGCAATAGCATGCTGAATCAGCCTCAAATTCAGCCAATTTTGTTTTTCATACACACACACACACACACACACAGGTTTGTAATTATATCTTTGTGGGGACATTCATTTCTAAGCGGAAAACTCTAATCACTATATGACATTTGGTCCCCACAATGTAATATAAACCTAATACACACACACACACACACACACACACATGCAGGCAGTTCTTGCTTTCCAAGCTCCCAATTTACGATTTTATAGCCTAGCTTATGAGAATTTTCTGCGGCAAAGATAAAATTTTCATTTTTCATAATTAAAAAAAAAATTGCCCGTAACTCAATGTGCACTGCCCAAAATGCCAGACAAACGACGACAAAGCTTTGAAATAACTCTGCTTTGTGAAGTATCTGACTGTGCTTGCCTGATTTGTACCATGCATGTCCGCGTATGTGCAGCATTACACTTTACGGCATGTTTTACGATGGTGCCTGATTTGTGCCACTTCGTTTGACGACCCGACCTTGACCCTGTTAATGCACCAGATTAATTTTATGTACTGTTTGTGAGCGAGATCTCCACCAGCTCAGAATGGGATGCACGAAGAGAAAAGCCGCCCCGTCTGCTGAAAATCAAAGTGACTATGAATGTTACAGTTTCAGCAAAGAAAACGTTTTTGTTTTTCTCCCAGGATTTTTTGATTAAATGTAAATTCTAATAATATGTTTGTGTTTCCTTTGTTTATTTGGCAAAAATATATCATAAAATTAATTTGGCTGGAACCACAGTCCTCATTTTCATAACATTTCTAATACCTCATTTCCCAAACCTCTCCTCAGGGGCCCCCCAGCCATTCCATGTATTCCTTAAAGTTAGCCACCAGCTCAATTAATTGATTAATTAAATGTGCCAAATAACTCAATGAGGTATTGTTTAGCCTAACAAGGTGTGCAAATGGTTGAGTGAAAAATTAATGGGTGTATTGGATGGCTGCTGCTAGTACTGGGGTGACTTTAAATGAAATGGCGAAGCTAACACACTATAGTATGATATCGTGATTTTACACCAACATGAAGATCTTATAAAACATTGTTTTTGTTGAATTCCTAAGACATTTGCATAGAATCGCAGATCTGAATTTTCTTTTTTTTTTTTTTTTAGTTAAAATAAAATTCTGCAGGCATTTATGGGGTGTGACCTATCTGGGGATTAGAGGCTTTCAGTCTGCTGCAGTTACCTGAATGTAATCCTTATGAAACTTGTGCATCGTGTTTTGGGAGGGAGAGCTTTGTGGGGAGATCCTGCTGGAGCGCGGTGAGAGAACGGCAGCAGCATGACCAGCAGTAGAGCTACACGGAGAAATGGGGAAGAACCACTGAACTTTTCCCTCTTTGACTGTAAAATTATACCTTTCTTCTCTTCTGAGACAAATGCAAAGAAAGGTCAATTATGTGTAACCCAGTTGTGTGGGACTAAGCCTCCTTATGTTTAGTGTCTTTGAAGTCGCATGGCAATTACAACCTAACCTGCCCCCACAACAAATAGGGAAAGGAAGGAGTTAATGCCTGTCTAGTGCATTATATAAATCAAATATTTTTAGGGTAGCAGGGAATTTTGTGATCCCTAAATTCCATTCCTGCTAAGGTAAGGAGCATGCACTGATACAGTGTGTTGCCATACCCACCACATGACAAACCAGCTCAGGGACGAGAACCTGAATGCAGCCATGTGGCGGGTGATACTTCAGTACTGCACTAGTCCGAATGGACCAGTGTGAGTTTTTTTTTCCAGTGTCTGGAGTGCCAATCCTGCTACCAACCTCCAAGTTTTTCCCAGTAAGTTGGAGGACCTGCCTATAGGGCTGGATGTAGATTAATGTCATACCCAAGATGCAGCAATTGCAGGTTAAGGGCCTTTGCTCAAAGGCCCAATGGAGTACAATGACTCTGGGCATTCATGGGATTTGAACCAGCAACCTAATAATACAGGAGGCAAAGGCTGAATGCTTCACTCAATGTGATGATATTCCTCAAAAGCACATTGTAGGCCTCGCTTTGGTCAAAATGGTGCGCAGATCCATCCAATGGGGATTATTTCAGCTCAGGGGGATGAACAAAATGAGCACTAAGTGGAAGGAAGGGCAGCAAAGTCTATGATCTCGGCTCAGCTCAGAACAAAATACTGCTTTATATCATTAATAGCTGACATTAGGTGGATGAAGGGGACATGTTATCTGACTTTGCCATCTTCATGCCCTCCTCTGTCTTACACATACTTTTTACAACCTTCTAATATAAAACCAATAGTTGATAATCAGCCAGGAAACATATTCACGTATTTCTTTTTTTATATGTTAACAACCCAGGTGCTTTTGTTTACACGTTAATAAGCTTATTGAAGCTTAGCAGGTCAAAAGTATTGACTGAGGAAATTAATAAGATTTTTCTTGGCCATAAATGAGTAAGATTTGTCCTGGTGATACATTTATTGGCAAAAGATCATGTTTTCTTTGTTAAATGCGCAGCCGAAGTTGGTTGTCAGCCAAATGTTTTATTTTGTGAAAGCAGCATGTCTCGTGGAGTGGTAAATGAGCTGGATCTAAGGATGAGACTAAGTAGAAATAAATACTGGGAACAACACCATTCAGAGAGGCAGAACATTCCAGTTGTTTAGGAAATGTCAGCTTATACATGTGTATATAACTTTAAATGCATTTGGTATTTTGGTGTGAGGAATACTTTTCCTCTTATGGCTGGCCTGATATAGCCAGGCAGCACTGCCCTGTGCGTTTTCTGCTGCCGGTGTTCCTGTCTGCAAGCGCCAGACGCAGTGAGCTAGTCTAAAATTAGCACCCTCTCACCCAGCCATGCTCTTTACATGTTCTGTTGCTACCTCCTGTGGTTTGTCATGCTCTCTCCACATGGCTTAAGAGGGTGAGAATGAGGGGTATACTGTGGTTTATAAGCCTTGGCAGTCAAAATCACAACAAACTTGTGTAATCCAGCCAGCCAGAATTGTTGCTTCTTGCTACTGCTTCAAAGTGACACATTTATCACAGAGGTTATGCAAGAGAATTATTCATACTATCTAAACATGCTTCTAAATGACATCTGTTATAGCGAAAGCCACAATTCTCTATGGGACGAAAAAACTACAAGTTGCAGTAGCTGTTCTCAAGTCACAATCACTGATCTGGGATTTTGATGCTGTCTGCTTCCTGTCTACACACCATCTGAGTAAAAAATAGTAAAAATACTCATCATGGCTTTGTTTCACTGTTTCAGAGTGTGGTACCTGAATGGTAATTACCTTGTGGTTTTGGTGTCCGTCGCCATCATCCTGCCCCTGGCCCTGATGAAGCAGCTGGGTAAGTGGCTCTTTCATGGCCGTACCGTTTCCTCGTTACCCTTTGCTTTGGCGTTCATTATTGTAGAGTGGTGGCAACATCCAGGAATTTTGTCCCCTAAGTGAGACTTGCGGTAAATTTGAAACTTTTGCTCATATTATCATAAGAATTAAATATATAGATTCTTTCCTTGTGATGCTTTAGGAGTTTACAAATATTTAGATATATACATTTTCAACCATATATTCGATTACCCACCAAAAAAACATGATAATATAACATTTCTATGCTTTTAATTGCTTTTAATACTCTTTGATGGCATACTCAGCAACATGATGACATTTCTATGCTTTTAATTGCTTTTAATACTCTTTGATGGCATACTCAGCATATGCATATTACTCTGGTTATATTTCTTGTTGGTCCCAGTGGATTTGGGTTTTCCTTTTTTGGTTAAGTGAGGTTTTAAACCAACAGCACAGACACTCAATCGCCATTTCCCTATATACTTCATTAAGACTGTCAAACCCCTTAGGCAGATGCAGTGTGCAGTTATGCAAGCCCCCTGAATGTAGAGAAAATGGCTGACTCCAATAGTCAGGTACTATGAGGTAGAAAGAACTGGTCAACTAAAAGTCTTTCCTTGGGATGCTTGCAAGTGTTTACTCCTGCTGCACTCTCTTAACCAAAAGAATTTTGGTAACCTGACACTTGAACTTGTTTGGTAATTCTTGAGGTCAGTTGTTCTGTCTCTGTGCAGCTGTTGTCATGCCACTCATATACATGCCAAATAATATGTGCAGGTCTGGTATATGCAATCTGCAAAGTATTAAATGGCAGTTTCTCTATTAGCACCACACCGTTGGGATCTTTGCTGGTGTTACTCTTTTATATGCCCATTTAATGAGAGTACAGTCATCATACACACTTCTCAGTGGCCTTAATGAGTATTTTCTACTGTCTCTCCTGCTCCACCAGTGGTGTGCCAAAATTCCAGGAACAATGCAAACGTTCAAGAAGTTTTTTCCTAAAGTTAATGACTGTGACCAGACTTGCCTGCACAACATGCAAATATTTTTATTCTTGTAGTATTCCTAAAGACGTTTCTAGGTGTCAGGAATACCTAGAACTTTTGCTGTCAATATTTGAAACACAGAAATTTCATTAATATTACATTATTTAATGACTGTTGTTAAATATATTAATATGAAACATATTAATATTAAATAATAATTATTATTATGTTATTAATTGTTCCTTCATACCTAAAGCTGCAATAGTTACATAATAAATTATTGACAGGAAGCTCTTCTCTGATACATTGCCATTGACAGTAGCTCTGCAGAAAGTCTTCACAATTACATTCCGTGTCACTTGACGATTGTCAAAGTGAAAAAACAACACTCGGAGCCACACGGTTCAACTGCAAGACATGTTAAGGTGTTATTGTTACCAGTTTTTGTTTGTAGAATGAAATATGTCACCTGGTTGACTTGATAAAACATTTTTCGGTGTTCTTAAAAAGCAAAAGCTATTAAGCAGTCTACTCTGCAACACCTATTAGACTACGGTGTTGTGTGGCTGCATGTGTTTCACTTGCCTTAGATGAAGAGGGTTGTTAGTCTACCGTAATACTGAACACTTCCCTGTGATGTTTTAACATTCAGGCTATTTGGGCTACACCAGCGGCTTCTCCCTCACTTGTATGGTATTCTTCCTCATCTCGGTAAGTTATCACATATATACACATGATTATAACCATATTGATACCTTGGGAAGCTTTCTAAACAAATATAGCATCTATATACTTATTATATTCATTGAAATAAAGGGATGTGGGGGGTGCATACATTATTTTAGGCTATATGATCCACCCCACTTTTTTGTTTCTGTAGGTCATCTACAAAAAGTTTCAGATTCCTTGTCCCTTTGACGACTACTCAACCAACAGCACGGTAGTGCTCCTTCATTCCAATAGCTCTGAAGCTTCTGTCGGCTATCGCCTTGGCCACGTCGAAGATGACTCCCACTGCAGCCCTCGCATGTTCACTGTCAATTCACAGGTAGTGCAAAGTGCAGATGCATTAGCAGTGCTGCTTAACTGGTTCTTTAAATGTTCTATCCGCATTTTTACCCATCACCTGTAGACTTTTAGATTTCTTGTTCTAATGTATAGACTGTAAAGTGCTTTGGACTTTTTAGCAAAGTGTGAATATAAACGAGCCATATTATAATTCTTGTCGATAAATCTAGTACTACAAACTTTATGCTTATAATAACATTGTAATTTTGTATTATTATTATTATTATTATTATTATTATCAAGCCAATGTCAGGCCCTGCTGAATATGCAGACAGCATCCCTCCAGAACATTCTACCTTCTGTCCAAGTCTTTAGGCTTCCTGAAGACATGTTCATTGTTGTAATCACTGAGTCCATTGATTATGTTGTTGGTCATCCTGTTCCTCGTTTACTTTCAACTTTGTCGAATGCCCAAAATAACTCAGTTAGGTCAGTTGTCTGCAGTCTTCCTAAAAGTCTTTGCAGCCCCAAAATTCGAAGGTACCAGTACCCTTTCTGTCTTGCTTTTTCATTTTTCAGACTCCACATGCACAAAGAGTCACAGAAAATGCCATATTCCGAACAAATATTATATTGGTTCTTAGAAATATATGAACGCCTTTGAAAATTTTACTTAGTCCCTTGTCAGGACTCTGCCAGCCCCTAGTCTGTGACATACTGTATTAATTAACTGCTGGATCTTTTGTTGTTCAGAATCAGAATACTTATCCCACAGGAGATTGTTTGTAGCTACAGACTGCATAGTACACAGGTACACAAAAGACAAAAATAGAAAGCCACAATACCACATACTGAAGTTTCTATACAAGAATAAAATGATGACTGTTCCTTGGAGGGCAAAGTGGTCTGTAACTTCCATAATTATTAATTGATTGTACATTATGGGTGGTTGGCTGGACTCCTAATGCTGTTTTTTTTCTTTTTTATTAGACAGCGTACACTATCCCAATCCTGGCCTTTGCTTTCGTATGCCACCCAGAGGTGCTGCCCATCTATACTGAACTGCGCAAGTAAGTGTGATTTTTCCTGCATATATGCTGGCCAGGTGCTGGATGTAACACATTCCGGCACTAAGGAATGGCCTGCGAACCAATGCTTATATTTATTCCAAACTTGTAAAAAACTATAAATCCAAACATGTGCTAGGAGTGATGAAGGGAAAGGCTAAGAGTGTGGTGTATTGATGGTGATATTTGACCCATCTGTTTCAGCCCTTCCAAGAGAAAGATGCAGCATGTCTCCAACGTCTCCATTCTGATCATGTACACTATGTACTTCCTTGCTGCTCTGTTTGGATACCTGACCTTCTATGGTGAGACTTCCAGAGTCGTTAAGTGCTTTTCACACCTCCTCTTCTCTGCATGTGGATGTTTTGGGCATTCTCTGCTTCTTGATTTATATTCTTAGGGTTATGTCTTATAAAAAAGCAACATGATCTGAGTTGCTCTACGTATGAAATACTATATAATATTACCAACGGTTTAATGAAACATCTTTTAGGTCACTTAAACATGAAGGGGAAAGTTATGTAATGATGCCCCCTGTAGATCATTGTATAGTATTACAAGTGATTTCCACTTATGTGTCCTTCTGCTGTAGTAGGGTGGATATATCTGATTCACAATGCAGGAAATGTAAATAGAACAAGTTTGTTTTTGTGTCCTTAATTGCACTGAATCATGAGAATGTCCATGATTTACGCAGAGACACTCGTTCTTCTAGCATGTGTCTATGCCAGAACATCTCACTCATGCCTCTCCCCCCAGACAAAGTGGAGGCAGAGCTGCTGCATACCTACAGTAGGATCGACCCCTATGACACCCTGATCCTGAGTGTGCGTGTGGCCGTGCTCACCGCAGTCATGCTCACCGTGCCCATTGTGCTCTTTCCTGTGAGTGGCTCGCTCCCTGTGAGGTCCCACTGAACTTTGCGCCCTCATCTGCTCTTTGATCCTCCACTCTGATTTATCACCTGTCAGTAAGGTGTTAGTAACTTGCCCTTAGATGGGTTTAAATGTTCTCTCTTTCTCAATCGGCATTAAGCAGTTTCACTCTACTTTGGAGCAGAATAACATTCTGACTCGCCATTAAAATGTGACGATAAGGGCCACCATTTCCATTTTTCTCCACCTCCTCCCCCCCAGGTGCGACGGGCCATACAGGAAATGCTGTTCCCCAACAAGGGCTTTAATTGGCTAAGGCACATTTCCATCGCCGTCATCTTACTCACCTGCATCAACATGCTGGTCATCTTTGCTCCTGACATCCTTGGCATTTTTGGCATCATAGGTGAGTGCATTCATTACCAGAACAGTGCTTGTCCATATTTCTGCATTACTGTCAGCCCTTATGGAGGTTTTTTCAAGTGTGTCTCAGATGTGTTTAGTTCCCACCTACTGCATCAAAGTCCTTTGAATTAGATAAACATAATAAAAATATTTTATTGATATAAATCCTATTATTCACTATAACATATATATATATATACACACACACACACACACAGACACACACACAAATACATACCCACAAATACATACCGTACTTGTCCATTCATCCAACTTCCTGCTGCATCTCCCAGGCAGCACAGGGCATAACCTGGATGGCATGCTGGTCCATGGCAGGGTACCGACACACATTTTCACTAAATGTTATCAGATTAGAGACTGATTAAACATCGTTTACCCTGGCGGAAACTTACACGCCATGGGGAGAACATGCAAACTCCATTCAAAATAGCAGAGGTGGGATTGAAATCCCCAACCTGGAGGTGTGCGGCAGCAGTGCTACCCACTGAGTAACCATTAACATTTGTATTATTATTAATATCCATATATCTTACATCCGAGGGGTGTTCCACAAAGCAAGATTTCTCGTTTAGCACTTAGTTAAGCTAGAAGTCATGACTGTTCAATAGGAATGCTCCTAACTTTAAGTCTTATTGGACAATCATGACTTCTATCTTAAGTTAATCCTGCTAACTGAGATGTCCTGCTTTGTGGAATACCCCCATGGGGTCTCATTGTATTTTTTTGTTTATATAAAATATCTATACAAAGCAAGACATTGAAAAGTCAATTCTCCAAGACACAGTACCCAACTCTCAAATGTTACAGCTATCGTGCTGGATGGATAGATGAAAACCGCTTCAGTTCCCAAACCTCTCTTGAGGGGCATTTCAGCCACTCCATGTATACGTTAAACTTCACCACCAGCTCAGTTGTTTAAAAAATTAATCAAATTAATTAAATAAGTCAATGAGGTATGTATTAGCCATACAAGGTGTGCTAGAGGTTGAGTCAAAAAATACATGGGTATATTGGACAGTTGCTGAGATTTTAAAAGGGCTAAGCTGACACACTTTGACAGACATAATATCATACTTTTGCACCAATACGAAGATAATTTAAACATCATTTTCTTAGACTGTGTAAGATTTTTGCACAATTCTATATGTCATAGTAATTAGAGGCATATTCTCTGCATGATGTTAAATTTCAATTTCTTTATTCTGGTGGTACAGTAAATGCTGTATTTTTACCAGTAATAACAGTCTGAGTAATACTTTCTTATCTGGAATGAATAATAATTCAACAGCTTCCCAAAGCTCCTCAGGATTTTTAGAGACCATGTTGAATGTTTTTGTTCTTTTGCGGTTACCTTCACCCTGGTTTTCGTGGTGCCACACTTGAACTGGCCTTGTCCCATTAATGGAAAAAGACCATTTGTTTAACCAGTTCTTGCTAACAGACAGATAACGTGGCAGACATAAGTCAATAATTTGCACTACTTGTAAACATCACCTCACGTTCTGCAAACATACCGGGAAGCTGTATGGTGGATTGGGGAGGAGAGAATTTGCTGGATAGATGTTGTTGCTTCCAACCCAGGGTGCCTCTGAGATAGCATACGTGTCTGGGCCTGTTGTCCCAGATTACTGTCCTCTGTGGGTTGTTATTTTGTAATTGTCATCCAGTAAATTGACCCTTGTACTTATACATCAACAAAAACCTTCCAATTTTCAAGTAAACACTAAGTCCCTTTTCCAGCAGGACATTCAATAACTATAACTAGCATACTGCATTAACATAATTTTTGTGGGGCAAAAATTTCAGTGACCGCATCTGTTTGTCCACCATCTTCAGGTGCCACATCCGCTCCATGCCTCATCTTCATCTTCCCTGCAATCTTCTACATCCGCATCGTGCCCAAGGATGAGGAGCCAATGCGCTCTACCCCCAAAATTATGGTGAGCATCTGCTACTGTCTCTCCTCGTGTCACACTCTGCATCTTCCCATACCCTTAACATCATTAAGTCTATGTACTCTTTGCAGTTATGCAGTCTCTCTAAATATGATCTCAGACTTTGCTATTCAGGGTAGTGAAAATATCCACATTAGACTTAGTTTGAGTAATCAATATGGCTTCTTTGTCCCTTATCCTGCTTCTTATCTCCAGGCCGCCTGCTTCGCCACTCTTGGGTTCCTCTTCATGGTAATGAGCTTGAGCTTCATCATCATCGACTGGACAACAGGGAGCAGCAGTGCGAGTCGTGGCCATTAGGTTCTGCCTCCATGTATGTGCGTATGTTTGCATGTGTTTACGAGGGCGGACACAGAGTGTGATGGTGAACATCTTTTTCAGTTGCTTATCATTTATTTCAAAGAAGCACTATTCCCTCCAAATGCCGGCCAGGCTGCTATTAAGCACCGCTTGGCCAGTGAAGAAGGGGTCTGGCAGCTTTAGTCGTTTTTGCTGTTCATGAAATAGCACTTATCTAACCCCTTAGATTTTGTGTTTTTTAATTGGTTTATTTTAAAAAGCATTATAAACATTATTAAGAAATATAGTTCAGACTGAAGCCAGCTTGCAGAAACCCATGGATATGCATACACACATACGCACACATGCATCTTTTCCTCACCTACCATCCCTGGACCTTATAAACGATAGATTGTACTGTACAAAAACACAGATGGAGGCTAATGGGTTTCAAAAGGCTGGAGCGTACTTATAAGAGGAAAGATATGTAGTATTTTGTATATTAAAGCTATAATGACATGCTATGTTGTAATTAGGACTTGAGAATTGTAGTGTGCAATAGTGTGGAATGGAAGTCACTGGAGAGAAGGGATAATGCAGCAGGTCTGCAGCTGCTGGCCGCCCTCGGCCCACTGGGCTGCTATTCCAAGCTCAGGCTGGGCCTGGTGCTCTCATACACTTTTTGACTCTCCCTCTTGGATAAATATCCAGAGTAATGCAACACGGCTTCAACCAAATATGGCAGTGGTGAGATGACTGTATTTCATTATGCGCGGAATTACAGTATTCTAACGCGAAAGTAACACGAAAGAGGACATTGCAGCATGATTGGTATTTTAGAGTCGAGGTTTTCAACTCTTGTTTAACCGGGGACACCCAAATAGACAAGGTCAAGGGACCCCCTAGCATTAAGGCATTTGTGACTAAGTGACTGGTAACTAAGAACTCTGGACTGGAAGGGGGGCAGCAGACCTCGTACAGGGGCTCTACGGACCCCCAGGGGGTCATACACCCCAGGTCGCAAACCACTGTTTTTGAGTGAGCAGAGTATGTTTTCAGTGTGACTGAGTGGGCTGCAGACGACTAGTTAAATGGCATATAGCTGTTTTCAGTCTGGCAGGATTTTGATCCTTTTTTAAAGGAATGTTTCACTTTGAGCAGTTCAACAACACTGAATTGAAGAAATAATCTTGTAGGTCATTCATCTTTAAAAATTTCCACTTGATTGTTTTCTAGAGAAGCACAGAATAACCTGCTTCTTGTTGGGGAAAACAAAAGATATCAAAGTAAAAATAAGTTGGTTTCTATGCACCAGGGTTGGTGTAGTGGGCAAGTTAGCTAAAAGATAATATAAGTATTCTAGAAATCAAGTTAGAAGTGAAAAAGGCCAGTGAACTGGCAGTATGTGGCTCTGAGAGTTAGGCGTCTATGACAATGACATTCACTATATCTCTAGAAAACGGACAAAGTACATACATGCATAAGTAACATCTAACCAGCTGAACTTTGCATGTGGATCTCAACAGAAACATGGATGAATTAAACTTTTTGGTAACACTTTATGAGGGGGCACAAATAATGTAGCAGTAAATCCTTACTTAAGGCATTAGTTAACCAGAACCTAAGTTTTAGTTATATACTGATACCACGTTCATTCATCATTAATAAATCACAACAGTTCTCATATTTCATGATTAGTTCTTGAGTAGTAACTGAGTAACTAAGTTATTTGTGCCCCCTCAAGTAAAGTGTTTCCAGCTTTTTAAATTATATTCAAGGCATTTAATATAACAGTCAATAATTTGAACAGTCAATAAAGCGAACATTTGTTTGCTTGAGACATTGATAGATAAAGCAACCTAAGATGTCACTTATTCAGCAAATAGCTCCTTTGCTGACTGTTGATTAATTTTATTCATCAGATTAGCTAAACTAATGGTGGATCCTCATAACTATGCACTGCAGGTACCTGCCCCATTGTCTATTACCCAGTAGTATGTTATATAATAATAAACATAAGCTCAACTGGGTAAAGGAAGCGACAGGCAAGCAGTGATGACAATACAGAAACAAAGGAAATACATATAAATAATCTAGCAGCAGCAGGCTGGCCTCAGGTAAATGGGTGAAAAGTACTTTGTTTTGTCAAGATGTTCATTAGAAGGACTGTTGTGATCCTTTTGCAAACTGTGTAAAAACAAGCAGAAAATTATTTGAATTTTTAGTTAAACACATATAAATATAACCACTACCTAGCTGAGGTCTGCATACATCATTATTCTTTTATTATCTTTACATAAAAACTTTTTATTTGTTGAAACTATCCATTTCACCAGTAACCTGGTCTGAATTTAGACAACAAACATAATCGCTGTAATATTTCCAGAAATATTCTATTATTAAATCATTTTCAATTATGAAACATAATTGTGTTCCATTTCAAGTCTGGAAAATAATCTTCACAAGTCCAAATTCCTTGTAATAAGAACTGAATTTCCATTTTGGCTTTTTTCCCACCCGGTAAATCACTATCGAATGCCACTTACTGAAAATATCCTTCACTCAAAACAACACAGTACAGCACTGGAATGAATGACTGCTGCCTATCAACAGTTGAGGAATGCAGGGTCAAGGACAAAAGTTATATATGATAATGAAACAGGGTTTATTTGTATCCTAGTTTCTGCAATTATATGATTAAGTGTTGTTTAGTAACCTACTTATGTAATCATATATGAATGCTATATAAAGTTCCTAACACGACAGCATTAGTACTTGCATTTATATGGTCAGAGTAAATTATTTTGACAGTAGTTGAACTTCCATAAACCAGTAACATATTAATTTATAAGCTTCCTTGGTTGGGCACATGGAGAACTGGGAGACTGAAAAAAATGTATGAAATCACAAGGTTCATGTATAAAGTAAAGATGCTACTGCTTTACCTATTTAGGCTTTGTGTGTGAGTCTATAAACTGATTTCTAGGCATAGAGCTGTGTAATACAAATGCTGTTTTGTATTTCATTATTTTATTGAATCTTTTTTCAACAATTAAATGGAAGTCCCTTCCTCTTTTGTGTTCAATAATTGAACTTAATTGATGGGCTTTTGTGTATGTTTCCATCTGAACAGGTTTATTACTGCAAAACATGTTCCCCTTTCTTGAAAAAGCATGCATCTGCACATTTTAGTAAGCTATTTGAGTTTGTTGTGTCTGGCTTATGCTGCCACTTATTTATGCTGACTACAGAGCACCGATAATTCTGTTTTTAAGTTCACCAAAAATTTGCAGCTTGTTTCTTTTGAGTTTCAACTGTAATGGCTGCTTGGGGCATCTTTGTGACCATGACCTATCAGGATTGCATTTCTACAAGAGATGAAGACCTATTTGTATCGGCTGCCTGTCCAAAGGTTTGGCTCAGGACTAATAAATTAGAATTTTTATATTTTATTTCCTTCTTTAGTCAAGTGGTAGATTCTGGGTTAGAGCGGAATTTTGAAAGGTCACAGCAGAAATGTATCACTTCCGCCTACCATACGACTCCTGTAGCGGTATTAATGAGAGACACCCATATTATGAAAATACATAGTAATACTATTAATAATGATTTTAGATTTCACCTTACAGGTCCCACTTAAAATCACACATTTGCCCTAAAACATATTTTCTCAGTTATTTGTGGATATTTATAAATGACAAAAAGAGTTTATTTATTCATCTTATTCTACCAAGTTCTGCGAGCAGTGATTTTAAGAAAGAGGAAGAACTGTCAGAATGCCACATCCCTATCATTATTGGACACAGTGGTTTTGTACACAATAATAAACTTCTACTATATGCAGTATGGCCCAAAGTTCTCACTCTAGCATTTGAGCACCATCCCAAGGAGCTGTGAGGAAACTATTCTATTCTATTCTAATTGACTGGACACTAGAAACTGGATACCTGTTAATAATAATACAAGACTTTAAAACATGCTAATGTCCCATACTACTCATGAATAACTTTTCTTTGGCAATGGCTGTTTTCTTGATCATAAAATGAATGGTAATAAAATAAATGTCTGATTTTTGGCATTTTTTGGTATATCAGGCAACATTTATATACGATGTATATAAAAGTAAACCATTTATATTCATTGATGCATATCCAGCTTGTATAGTGTAAATAGTAAAAAGTTTTAGTTTGACAATAAAAACAAATGTAATCATTTGTAAATGTGTTTCATTTTCGTCTTGCCTATTATTTCTTTGAATAAATTATATTTCACACTGGACTTGGTGAAGGCAGTCTTAGATATTACATATCTTTGTCGTTTGTATTTTTTCCATATCACTTTACACAAGACCTCCCAAATTCATCCAGGTCAAATTTACATGCATATTTACAATTAGTCTTAAAAAATAAATATCTTGCTGTTAAATATACTAGTAAATCTAAAATATTATCTACTGAAACTACGGGCATTCAAAGTATTCCCCTGCCTTCTCCTCTGTTCTTCCTGGCATATAGAATCCAGGCTGTAATAAACGTTTGGAACATGGATGGATGGATGGATGGATGGATGGATGGTCAGTCTACTCAAACTGTTATCCTCAGCTGTTTCTGAAAAAGTACAACACAAGGTGGCGCAATCTAATTCAAAACAGAAGACCAGATAATCATTTTAAACATCCATGCATTCATCTTCTTGCTAATGTACCGCGCTATTGCTGGAGCATAGCCCAGGCAGCATGAGGCATAAGTACATCCTCAACAAACAAATGGCAAACATGTTCATTCAACCGCCTAATGACATCCGTTAATATTAGATATATTTGTGAATGTCATAATTCAATGTATATAGCCTAACGCAGCAGCAAATTTTATATGGGACTTAATTAATGGAACCCCATAAAATGGACAGTCCAAACAGCCTTTCGAATACGAAGCACTCCAGTTATTAAAGGAAATAGTGTACGGGGTAATTATGTCTTTTATATCAAATCTGCTACCGTTCACCTTCAGTACCCCATTGTCTGTCCAGAACTAGCGATTTGGATACACACAAACTTGTTTTGCCCATGCTCCCGTTTTATTTGTTAGGCCTATCCTGAATAGTATCAGTGGAGAACGTGGAAATAGCTGGACGTGTCCATATAAAATGAACGGCAGCTAGGCTATGAAATGCAACCATACGAAAGTTCCCAGCGATTTCTATAGTCATCTTACTCGAAATTCTGTGTAGGTCTTCATGACTGTTTTGCGATATTCGCTCACACCTTCTACTGCCTTTCGGCTATAAAGTACACGTTCATGTTACGTTAAAAAAAAACATTCATGTTACGTTACATATTTCCTAGTTCCTGCTAAATACGTAACCAATCCCTCCGTCTTTCCATGAAAAATGCATATTTCCATTATGTATCTACATTTCTGAGAAAGTATCGGTATATTGCTATTGAATATGTCAATTTGTCAAACATTATGTGCAAATACATAGTATTTAAACATTTAAATCGGATTGGGATATTTAGTGTTGAGTACATGCGTCGATGAGATGAGAGTTCGCTAATTTAAATATTTTTCTCCTGTCAATTTTCTTGTCTCTCCTATATAGAAAGAAAATCCATAGATCGATAATTAATTAACACCAATCCGGAAAAGTACACCTTCCATTGCTTGATTTTTAAAATATATATTTAAGACTCCATTTCCCATAATGCACACGGAGTGGGCGTACTGGCTGACTGGCGGTAGGGTCGCTTGATGTGCGGGTTGCTTACGAATTCTTAGCATTTGCTTGACGGGGGGAAAAAGAGGAACAACTTAACGGGTGTGGCGACAAATAAAGCAAAAAACAAATCATAACGAAATCAATCAATCAGAGCAAGAGGGGAAGAAAAGTTGAAGACGAGGAAGCTCAATCCCCATGTAGAAGAGTTCTGATTCGAAAAATCTGGAAGAAATAGATCTGTGGAGAAGGCAGGTTAGCAGTTCCTCGCGAAATCTGACCGATTCCCTTTGCTCTCTGAGTCTCAATCGGCCACTAAGCGCTGTTTCTGCAGCCGGGATAGACGTGCCGTTGTTGCTCCATCGTTGATCTTCCTGTTCGTATATCTGCATGCACGTAGAAATTTACTCAAGGAGCCTTTGCCCGGGCAACTTTTCTGGGTCTGGGCGATACTTCGAAAGAAGTGATAATTATTCCCAGGTCAGATTAAACTAGTGAAGTGCTGCTTGGCGGTTCGATGTCACGTTTTGGCCATATCCTTAAAGTTTGAATCAATTAGTCATAGATTTTTTTTCCTCCTGAAGGTCGATTCATTTAGCTTGTAAAAAAGGCCGATTTAAAGAAGGTTGAACGTACTTTTAAGGATTTTGGAAGACCTACGTTTTTTAGTCCATCCAGCAAACGTTTTTGTCCACCTTGATGCAACAAGGAAGTTGTCCTTGTATTATTTACCAATAAACGGATTTTCTCAGTCACACAGCACGATTACGGAAGACTGGTGGACTGAGGAACGCAACTGCCCCCTAAAACGGCAAGGACGAAAGTAAATTTTAATTCTAAATATTTTGAAAGCACAACTTTAGGTCTTTGTGCCTTTTCTCGGAACCATGGGCTGTACTGTAAGCGCTGAAGATAAAGCGGCCGCCGAGAGATCAAAAATAATTGACAAGAATCTTCGTGAAGATGGAGAAAAAGCGGCTAGGGAAGTGAAATTGCTCCTACTAGGTATGGATTTTTTTATATATTAAAGTCAATTTTATTAATTAAAATTAATTGTTGCGCATTGAATATCTGACTTGGCTATGACTTGCTATTTACGCGAAAATGGTTTTGTTTCGCTCTTCTAGACCTTGGCTGTCATTTGTGGTTTTATAAACGGTTGTATCAACCCATTAATTCAGTCATTCATTCACTTTACTGATGCACTGTCAGATTTACAATGCCGTGATGCAAACAAGTATCACAAACCCTGGTTATGTGGCAATGACGATTCTTTGATGTCTTTGAAGTTAAAAGAAACAGTTTGTTAAACTATGCTAATTGATCCAGCTCGCTGAAGGAAAAGCTTTGCTGTCCATTAATAAGGCATGTGGTAATACAGCGGAGCGATCCGGACGATTACAAAAACACTGGGCGATATTTTTACGCGACGCTGTTATTTTCCGTGTGACTCGGTTATTCGGTCATTCGCTTTCGTTTCGGGGTAGAAATATATATTCAATAAAAAAGACTGACTTTAACCTTTTACTCAAACATACACGATTCTTTTCTGTCTTTTGCCCATGCACTACTCGCACTATAGTAGTACCCTAAAGTAGCCTTTAAATTTGTTGCTCACTAAGCTGTAATTGTAAGCAAAAATAAATGTTTGGCTTACAAATACAAAACATATGGCCTGTTCCGTATGTGCCATAATTATGTCGTGTAATTTCTAACCAGTCGTGTGTAAACATATTTGGGAATCGGATTACAATCCACGACATTAACCATTTACATGAAATCAATTTTGAACGACGGGACAAAAGCAGATTACATCGTTTACTTAAGTGTCAGTGCGCAGGCATGAGAAGGATACGAAAAGCCTAATTGATTTACAGAGCAGGGGCTTGATTGTGATGCACGGCCCCAGTTTATGTGCTCGCTTGAATTATTTTCCTGCCTGGTTCATCAATAACAATTGTACATGTGTTGGTCCTTTTTACAGGCCTTTAATTGTTAAAGTGTCAGTATGGCGAATTGACAGACCGATGAACAGAGACATTTTTATAATATGCAGAATATGTTGTTGTTTCTGCCTTAAGCTATTCCGGGATCTGTGTCTGTGTGGCCTCATGAGTCTTTTGAGCACTAAGAATAATTTAAGCACTTTGTCATTTTTCGGGAAATTTAGTTTCTGTTGGTAGGATGGTATTTTGCTTTAAATGCATTATTAGCATAAAACTCTGTTTAGAAACAGCATGCAGCCTTGGATTTGTGGCTTTAGTTACTCAGCTGTTGCCGTTTGTGCCAGAATGACTACATTCCCGATTTCACTTTCAAGACTGTAAATAATACATCTGACTTATTTGCTTTCTGTATATGCACATAGTATGCAGAGTATTGGCCGACGAATGTACTGCATGCTTTTTTTCTACTCAACTGTGGGAAATGAAGTATTAGATTTGCACTTTGTTTTTTAGTGTTTGCTTTCACTTCAGACAATTTTCTGTGTGGTATCGTTTTCTTAAGGCGTATTATATCCATTTTTACTAATTCTGTTATATAGGCCTACATGGGGGTCCATTCTCCCAGATTTTAACAATGGCCCTTACTCTTTGTATTGAAAAGTGAGTCACCAAGATGTTCAGGCTGACTTAGGATCCAAGTGAAAACATGAAACCCAGAGTTCTGAATAACTGTAATCCATTTTCCTGCAGTCTGAAAAGTGTACTATGTCTTTTTCCATACATCATGTGTCACAAAGTACAGAACAGGAAGCACACATGATACTACTCAGAATACCGTTCTCTTGAATTCTGGCGATAGGAAAAAATTAGCTCCTATGCTCCAAATAATGAATAGCATTGCATTTCCATAGATCAGGACCAGGCTGAAAACAATAGGTAAAATCAGACAGGAAGGCAACAGTGGGTTTGCATAATAGAAGATCAGCAACCATTCACTAGCCTGATTAAAATATACTTCAGCTGAAATGTGGAGAAAAGTAGTCATTTAGTTCATGATTTCAGAATTGGGGGAAAATTTTATTTGACATTGATACTGCTGGAAAATGACTTATTGTAAAACATCAGTGAGAAACTGAGAATGTTAATTCTTGATTCAAAATATTAGTCTCTTATGTGGTCTCTTCAAACATTAGTCAAACCTTTCATATCTAGAAAGAATGGAATTTGTTTGTTTACAGATGTTTGCATTTTAACCCCTTGCCTTAGTACCGGGGGTATAAAGATGCATCGTGATGAATTGATTATTAAGTTGGCTATTCGGCTGCATCGATCCATCACTTCAGCCGATTTTTGTTGGGCAGAATTCTCCTTAAAAATAATTGTTTCTACTACCCTCTTGTGAGCTCTCACATTCATGTGCTGTGTAGTAAAAGTGATGGCACGTGAATTTCCAAAATGTGTGATGATGGGGAGGTTTATCGATATCCATAAAGGAAGCGCCACCTGATGATTTTTACACTGCAATGCTTTTGGGAAATTTATCCCTGTTTTGTCGCACAGAACACCTTGTAATGGTTAAGTTAATCTTTGCTCTATAATGCTTTTTGGAAATAAGTCATTCTTTTTGTTGGATATGGTAGCAATGGTCAAGGCTCTGAGGTGGCCACTGGCTGGCAAAGAAAAAGTAAGGGTAACTTTAAATTAAGAGTAACAAAAAACCAACCATTTCTTCTGTTCTCTAAAAAAATGCACTGATAGCTTGTTGGATGGCAAGAAGAACTCTGCTTCAGTTCCTAAACCTCTCCTCAGGGGCACCTCAAGCATTCCATGTACATTGTTACATTTCACATCCAGCTTACCTAATGAATTAATTTAGTTTTTAAAAAAGCATTATTCATGGTGGAATAGTGGTTGAGTCAAAAAATACAGGGGTATGTTGGATGGTTGCCCCAAATGCTGGGGTGACTTTAGCAGAGGTTTTGAAATGGTTCAGCTGACACACCAACATGAGGATAATTTGAACACTTTCTTAGACTGCTGACATCATTTGCACACTATTGTATATTGGTTAACATGTAGGTTTTGGCTGATACTTGTTAAAAATCAAGATGTCCAAGATGTCAATCTTGGCTGATATTGCCAGCCAATATTTAAATTATCAATGTTCAAAGTTAACAGCACCAGAGCTAAAGCCACAATTAAAAAAAAAAAAATTAGCTAGATGATTGCATTGGACGATCAGCCATTTTCTGTAGTGAAGGATGAGAGATTTTGTTGGCTCGTTCACCACTTAGAAGAGGTCTCAAAGTACCGGTCCACGACATTTATAATTCATTATTAAATCTGGCCCGCATATTGATGTTTCGTTTTCTGCACTATAAAAATGAGGTAATGTTATTCTGCTAATATGCGCTGGGAAGCTTGGCAAGTTTCACTACTTTCAACCCCCTCAGCGCCCCACCCCCAATCAAGCAAAGCTTTCTCTTTTATGTATACAGGTCAGTAGTTGGCCTTTTGGCACTCTACACTGGTGTGTTCTCCCTGTAAATAATAACAGAAATTAATGTTCAAACATTCTATTTTTTTTGTATTCCATTAATAGTGTGTAATTAAGTTCCCAGGGTAATATTTGTGATATTTTTTCATTGCAGTTCAAAAAGATTTTAATTTAATTTAGATTATCAAATTAGCCAAATAGTTGGGTAATTAAATGTAATCGTGATAGAAATGAACGAATTTTCTGATGCAATGAATCCTCCACTCGATCGTAATCCAATCAAACCGCCTTGTGGGCAATGATTTACACCCCTACTGACTGCTATGACATCAGCAATAGGAAATGAATCCCAACTAATTCTGCCCAGCTGAAACTTCTGTCCTGAGTCAGACAGAGATGTACTTAACCTTAACACCAACGCAGTCTCTGATCTGTGTCCATTTCAGAGTTGGCGATACAGAAAGATCAGATACGGCAAAGTTTTATGGTGGTTGAAAGGTGGCAATAAAACATCTTTCTCTCCAGAGCTCCACAAGTGGAAGCACATTGATGCCTGTACATTGCAGGTGGAAATGGATCAGAGGCATTGCAGAGATCAAACGGATTAGTGGCACTGGCCATAGCCTCAACAATTCTCTTTTCAGATGTGTTTCAAGGTGGCAGCAAAGCATCACTGCAAGTCTGTGTTGGGGCATAGGTGCCGTCCGGTCAAAGTCACAGTAAGGTAGTTCTGCAAATCTTTTTTGTCTGACTTGGGGAAAGTTGAGGGTTGAAGGTGAGAACTAGGGAAGTAGATTGGGGGACGAGTTAAAGTGCCTGACTAAAATGTAAGCATAGTGAGTATAAAGCAGTTGTGAAATAAAGGGCTGTTAATTTCATAATAATCAGAATTAAATTAGCTTTCTGTTATCTTACAAGAACATTTAAACTCTCTTAAAATCATTGTTTCTTCTGTCATTTAAAATAAAAAAACAAACCGGAATGCCACCACTCTGTGGTCTCACAATCTCCCTTATTCATCTTGGATAGTGGCACAAATTTTGTAGCATTTTTGGAGTTCTAGCCAATGTAAGTGCATGGTGTGATAGTTTATGTTGTATTTTATGTGGAAGAAACTGGTGTTAGCCGCCGCCTTATACTAAATTTAGTTCAGCAGAATGGACCTTTCTCAATATCACTATCAAGTAAGTGTAAGGTTACCTGTTATTGATCTGTCACTGCTTCCATTTTGTTTCCTTTCTAGTTTAGGACTACTGAGTTATTGGTAACTCTCTTCACCCAGCAGACTCATGAAAGATTTGTGGGAAATGTTACCATTTCGTTAGTTATTCAAAGGTTGCTGGTTGTTGTGTGAAACTCTTGCCTCAGGCGGTGCACTCCTTAGGAGTGCGTTTTGGAGAATTTCCTAATGGCCTTAACTGTTTTTTTGCACATCTGTTTGCTGCAAGTGAGGTCTCTTTGTCCTCAGAGTTTCAAAGGGAGTCGCCCCCATTCACACCCACTAAAGTTTTAAGTTTTTTTTTTTTTTGTCACTCTCCAAAAAACATGCTTTGTTACTTTATGATGCAAGGTTATTCCAACACCTTAGCAAATCTCTGCCTCATCAACAACAGGAAGTGGAGTGAATTGCTTTACTTTTAAGTGTGTGCAATAAACCACTGCTCATCTCCCTCAGCCATGGTTTTTATAATACATATGCCACCTTAAACATGTCCGCAGGAGGTGGAAATGTAACTGGGTTGTTAATTAGACGGAGATACTTGCAGTTGTCTTGGGCTTCGTACATTGCTTCACTTTACTCTTGGGGTTTTCAGTCGCATAGTTAAGACCTCTTTTGTGATGGTTTTGATTGGGGAAAAAAAGTGTTTCCTCAATTCAGATCAGCTTCAGATCTACAATTTTGAGAGAGATTGTAGGACTAGGTTTTGAACTGATCTGTGTACTGTTCATAATCTATTCTTGGAAATGTTATGACAGCTTGTATGTTTTGAATAGGTTTTCAGAGACTGATGTGGAGCCATTAGTATTATGATGTATGTGTTTACATACAGTGTATACGCGTGTGTGTGTGTGTGTAGTAGGGCTGGGCAATATATTGATAAAATATAGCATCGTTATTATGAACATTTAATATCATCATCAATTTGAGTATACTGATATAGCCTAAGGACAACATTTATAATGCACTATTTTTATACAAATTCCATAAGGTTTAGAGCCTGTTAGCGTAATTTATCATTATACCTGTCACATGCTCCATAACTATTAGTGAAACAATTTGGTCATCATAATCAAGAAAATCAAAACTGCCTGTCACAAAAACAGTGATGCCAGTGGCCAATAATGTAATTGTATGCATTACTTAATTAATAAATTAGTTAATCGTATTATAAATATCTCCTATGGGTCCTATGAGTCTCTATTTTGGGAGTAGTGATGGACAAAATGACACTTCATGAACCATTTGCTGTATTTTCTGACCCCACTAGATGTTGCTCTTGGATACTTTGGGGCATAAATAGACCTTTTTTGAACAGAGCATCATCTAGTCAGGTTAGATAATAAAGTTAAATGAATAGTGAGCCACAGCCGCCATGCTGCCGGACATGCCAAAATACATACAACAGATTCCGATATGCGGAGGGGCACAGAAATGTAAGTAAATTTTTTAAAGTTTTCAGTGTTTCTATATGATAATTTTGTCATTTTTAGAATTTGACTAGACTGTAAAATGAGTGGATGTACAAAAAGTTTCATTCTTTGAGATCTGAAAACCGGTTCGATTGATTCACTGAAAAGTACCGGTTCAAAAGAACGACATCAGTGTCATTCACTGGAATAGCCGTTTTTGTGCATAGTTTTTCTCGCTAAGACCATATCACGTTGTAGTTCGCTTAGTGTTTTCCTCCATCTCGTGCAAATACCAGTGTGATTCCGTTCTTATATTGGACTTGAATACTAATATATCAATTACATTAAAACCAATTTGTGCTGTGATATCACGTGTTGTGCCAGATCTGACTGTACTGCATTCTGTACTTGTTATAGGTATCCTCTGCGGGCTGCAGAATTAAAGGAATATTTTCTTTCTCAGTAGTTAAAGAGATCTATTGATCTATTTGAGTCAAATTGAACATAACATTTTGAGTTGGGCCAAAGCTGTTTGTGGCATTTAACTGGAGAAAAGGGTGCATCTCCTTTGGCTAATTAGAATGAACTGCTGCAAATAGCAGCTGGTAGCTGGCCATCCTGCTCAGTTGTCTGGATAAAGCTGCTGCCATCCCAATAGAGTAACTTATATGTGGGACTTCAAGGCAACACATGAAACCCCATTTTTTTTCCAAGGAGGTGCCCATGATTAAAAAAAAGACACAACAGTCTCACTTTATTCAATGTGATGCAATGTGTTCATCTCAAATGAGCGTTCTGCTTGTGTGATCCAGGATCAGCGACCCACCCCCCAAACAGATGCTGGGTATATGTCTTTTGGTGGGCTTTACCTGGGGTCTGATATTTTTTTGATGACTTTCTGGTCAGAACAGGAACAATATTAACCTGAAGTTCATGTGTACCGTGTTATTGTGAAAAGGTGTGGCCTGCTCTCACACGTGATTGACTATCTAAAGTGCCTTGATGTAACCTATGAGTTTATGAAACTGAAAGCACTTCGGCTTTGGAGTTTGCCATGTGGCCATGTCATAAGTTTCACACATGGTGCTGATATGCAGACATCAGATCATAACATGACATCACAATGCTTTGTCCCCTTGAGGACGAATTTTTAGCACAGAAGAGGGAGGAGTGCTTTCCTAAATGTCAAATTTTGTTCCGTCTGTAGTCATGGTTCATCCGCTACTCAGACTCAAAGCATCACTTGATAAACACTGCTAAATTGTTTGCTCTTTGTCTTTGTGGCACATCCCAAAGCCAAATTTGGCATTAAGCCATAAAAATAAGATAATGGCTTTTGTAATATTTACATATTTAATGCAAGCGGTGTACAACATCTGGCAGTCAGCTCTTTCAGTGAGACCTACAAACTATTTTTAAATGGCAAATCCTTTTGTTCATTTCACCAAGGGTTTGAACTGACTAACCTTCAAGCATATTAATAGCTGAATTGGTTATGCTGGGGGTTAAATTTAAGATGTATGGAATAGCTGTGGACACTAAAGATTTGGGAGTACTGACTTCCGCATTGCTGGTTTTACCTCCGGATCTGTGAAACGTACACGATTTATTTTTGTTGTCCTATTACATTTTAACCATAAATGGTGTTTGGTCCTTTTATGCTACCAGTTCAAAATATCTTTCTTGTGATGTTGCAGTAATCCCTTAAAGCAAAACTATTGAAAAAGTACACAAATGCCATAAGCCATAAACCTCTAGCCTGGCAGGATATCAGCCCTAAATGGTATTAGTCATTGAGCGCACTTACGAATAAAATGGATATTATCTTACCATAATTCATGTTTATCTAATTTCAGCATGCTGACAGAGAGCATCTCATTGTCCAGAGTGGTTCTATTTATTTCCTTCTCTGTCTCACTCATTATTACATTTTCATGCATTTCTGTTATTTAGATCAGAGAAGGAGGCTTTTACCAACTGAACTGCAGAGTAAGAGATTCAGTATTGCTTGTGAATGCTAAATTGATGCTGATCACCCAAAGACAACTCCAGAGTGATATATATGAATTACATTTGTTTGCAGGAAACTGCCTTATTCCTTAAAATTCCTGTTATGCAGGATTTGGCTTCCGGAAGGAGGGAAGGAGACAATTTGATTGTGCTGAATTATGTTCAACTGCTGGCGATGGCTTATGTGTGTGAGGAAGGGGCTCTGTGGTGTACTGGAGGCTTCCTGAAAGGAGAACATGATGGAAAAGGGAGATTATTAGGTATTAGGGCTGGGAGGTTGTTCATTATTCTAATAATATTTGAATTTTAAAAATATTTACGTATTTGACAGCATAAATACACATTTGAATTTTCCAGTTTCAAGTTTGTCAGATGTGCTAGAGATAATGAAATTCCTAGTCTGCGAGTCCTCCAGCAACACAAGACACAAACACTAAACAGCAAAAGACAACAACACATTCAGATACTAAAGAAGTGCAAACTGCAAAAGTACACAAGTGCAAATATGAATTTTTGAAAATTTATGTAGACAACCATGAAGTCATCTAACTCACGTTTCCTCATTTTTGTTCCCTTAACATTGAGTATGATAACAGTCACTAGGGGCAGACTTCTGTAAATTAATTTAGCTAGCCAAAATGGCTGAAATTAACCAGCAAGGAGATTGGTGAAATAATGTGTGAATCAAAAGAAGAATGTATACAGTGACTCCTCAAAAAAATGCAGTCTGGAAATCGTGTTGGCTTTCCCCAGGGGCTTTTATTGTGGGATTCCCCCCTGGTTCGGTGAATAAATAGCATTGCTTTGGAAAATAGTCTAATTACCATATGCCATGGTATAATACATGGCATTTGATGCCATGAAAAATTAAATACTGCCCAGTCATAGTTAGATGTAGGCTTATCCAAAGGCAGCTTTTGATGGCATGATGTCGTATGTTTGTTTAATTTTTAGCAATTTTATGCATGCAAGTCTGTCATCTGTCTAATGGCAATCATTTGATAGTTTAATTTCACTCATCACTCCAGAATTTCGACGACTTTTTTTGTTGTTGCTGCTGCCGTTTCTGTCCTGTGCATAGCTAAATTAATTATGTGTTATATGTTAGTCTCCTCATTTTCCTCACTTAAGACAGTAGTAGGCTAATGTTGCAGATTTCACTTTTCATGGCTGGTTGCAGACAAGTGCCTTTAGGCTGTTGTGTGATGATGGACTGGATTTGTATAATTGTAATTTTAATATTGAAATTTCTTCAAATGATAAATCTGTTTTAAAAATTTCAATGCCTTGTAATAGGAGTATCCTACCCCTAGTTGGTATGAACTTTTGTCTGTCATGTAGTAAGGAGTTGGATGAACTGAATCCCTCATTATTGCTGCTTTTAATGTCTGTATTTTTCTTTCTCCGCCTTCTCACTTAACTGCTCTCCATGTCAGCCATGAGACGGCCTTCACATGTGCTCATGCTCTCGGATCGCAGTAAGGTGCATGGTGTAACAAAGCCCATACATCTGTTATGAGTGAGGATGGCACAGTAACCAGATCCTTGGCGGGTGAGTGGGAGTGGGGGCGCTGTTCACTTGGAAGCATGGGGTGACAAGAGAGCGCCCCCTGGGAAGCTGCAGCATGCACACAGCTGAGGACCGTCGGCCTGCTTCTGAAACCCGGCCACAAAGACATGAGCTCAGCACCATGCCGTGTTAAGTGTGATTTTGTTAGTCACCCTGCATTAAGCACAGAGGCAGTCTGGGGTGCTTTGCTGGCTCTGTTTAAGAGAAGACTGCAGCCAATGCTGCTGTGTCTGTGCCATGACTATTAATGAAGATTTAGTTTTAGTTATGGGTATTTACTCACTGATAATTCCCAAGTAGAAGTGAATTGGTCAGCAAGTTTTATAATACTTCTTATATGTCTTTGTAAATATATAATAAAATGCTTATCCACTGTAGGGTTGTGCCAGTTCTCAAGCTTGTTTCAGGATGCCCAGGGCAAAAGATTTATTGTTTATAAGTGGTTAGCTGTTTCTCGAAACCTACCAAGATGTGGGTACATATCATTAGTATTATCAAATGGGAACCTTAAATGCTTTTGGTTGATTTGCATACATGGATACTTCACTGTTAGGTCCGAGGGATAGTTCCAGGTTTCAAAGCGCCACAAAGTCGGTGTATTGAGCGGTAGAATTGGCCAAGAAGGCATGTTAAAGCCCAAAATATACTTTTAAATGGAAACCCTAAACCTGTCCAGGTTTTTATTTTTATTTTTATGAATGCTACATGGTCATAAACACTACCAGGGTTCAGTCTTGGAAAACGCATTCCCTTTTTGGTAATATATCTATGCTAGCAAAACATTTATTAAGGTGAAAGATTGAAGCTGTCTCACATTCCCAAGAAATCGATGAAAACCTGTGAGAAAATTTTTCTTCAGTTAGATGAGAATCAGCTTTGTAGCCGTTCACTGGTGTTTAAAAATATGGTGTTAAAATCTTTATTTACCTTCTATGATTAAACAATGTTTTCCCGATGGCATTGCAGCATACCCCATAGGAGATCAATGTCTCCTAGATCAGAGGTTTTCATAGTGGGATTTATAACCCCCCAGCCCATCGTGGAACAGTTATGGAGGTTTGCACAAATGTTTTATTAAATGACACATTGTAAAAAGAAAAAATAATGTTAATGTTCCACAGGGTAAAATTGTGTCTTTGATGATCTTTGTGCCCATAGAAAGTGCTTGAGTGCAGCAACAGTGAAGCACAGCACATTGTCGTCCCCCCCCCCCTAGAACTGCAAAGCATAACTTAATTTGAAGTCTGCCTGCCCAAAAGCTCTCAAGTTAAATGCAGATCATACTAACTGCACCCAGGGAGATAC